>JAHHZJ010000432.1:0-36399 GCA_021437245.1 Aegilops speltoides
TCAAGGTCGACTCGAACCAAAATAAAGAAGAACCCCAAATCGACAAAGGTCCCCGATCGACCAAGCTGGGCTCCACTCTTGATCAACTAGAGCGAAACAACACAAAGGGCAAGATCTTCATCGAGCTCCTCCTTGAGCTCGGATCGTCACTGCCGGTTTCATCGGCACACAAACTGGTTTTGGAAGTATCGGTGAGTCACGAGGACTCAACAATCTCAAAACCAGCGAGATCAAGACTATTTAAGCTTATAGGAAGGATGGGGTAATGAGGTGGAGCTGCGGCAAGCACTAAGCAAATATGGTGGCTACAATCGCAAAAGAAGCGAGGAGAGGAGCAAAAGCACGGTGTCGACTAGAAATGATCAAGAGGTGATCTGAACTCCTACTTCGTCCAAACATTACACGAAACCGTGTTCACTTCCGGACTCCGCGAGAAGAGACCATCACTGACTACACTGCAGCGGTTGATCGTTTTAATTCGGATCTGGTGTCAAGTTATCTACAACGGACATTAACAAATTCCATCGCCACATAGCTGCGGCAGACACGGCTCTCGAAAGTTTAAACCACAGAGGTGTCCCAACAAGCCCATGACAAGCTCTCGCGATCAGCGAAGGAATAGACCTTCTCCGGAAGACCGATCGATCTCGGAATCCGGTTTACAAGACATTTCGACAATGGTAAAACAAGACCAGCAAGACCTCCGGCGTCTTGACATCACGATAGTAGCCTTGCGTATCTCGTCTCGAGCCACGCCAGGATGAGCGATCATACAACTAGAACCAGCCCTCAAGTTTCCCGAGGGTGGCGCTGCAAGTGGCTCTAGTTTGGACCAACACTTAGACAAGCATTGGCCGGGGGCTAAAATAAAGATGACCCTCGAGAAGCGACTCGAGGAAAAGTAGGTGGTGGTGTGGCAAAAGGTAAAACCAATGTTGGGCCTTCTTTGGAGGAGTTTATTCAAGCGAGCTGTCGAGGTCCCATAAATCACCCGACCAGCGTAAGAGCATAAAATCCGGAGAACTTAACACGGTATGGCGGAAACTAGAGGCGCAAGAGTGGAACAAAACACCGGGCATAAGGCGAGCCTTCCACCCTTTACCAAGTATATAGATGCATTAATAATATAAGAGATATTGTGATATCCCAACCAAAATCCTGTCCACCATGGAGAAATCTTCAACTCTGCAACTAACTAGCGCTATAGGAGGGCTGAGCAAAAGCGGTAACATAGCCAAATGAAAGCACATTTGCTCACTGGTGGTTTTGTAATTAATGACAACATACTTTGTGGTTGGACTAATGCTTTTTATCAAGTATGTTTGAATGGTTCAATCACATTGGCATGGCAAAAGATGAAGAGGTGGCCCCTAAGATGCTAAGGCAAGCATTGGCAAAAGCTCAAGACTCCATTTTGGTTTAGTGATCCAAGATCACATTGAGTCTATAGGAAAGCCAATACTATTAAAGGGATGAGGTTATGATAATGATCTGGTTGCTCAAAGTGCTTAGTGATATATCTCTAAACTATCGGCAACTCTCATGACAAATACACTCATAAGTAATCTCGGTCCCACGATTTCCTAAACTTCAGTCACTGCAAGATGAACCACCTCAGCCATATAGCCAAACCCTAGAAATCTCGGATTTTCGATTCGAACTCGGTCTCACGAAACTTGGGTTGCCAAGCTGTAACATACGTCATCAAATCGGTGTCACCGAGATGATGAAATCGATCCCAAGATTGGCAAGCCCTAGTCTTTTCTCGAATCGGACTCACGAGATTGTATTTTAGTCCCAGAAAATCCCAACGTTCACATGTTTTGAACTTTCGGTCTCACCGAGTTGTCAACCGATCGACGAGATTGGTCAAATGTGTGCAGCGTTGGATTTTGTGTGGAGGCTATAAATACCCTCCACCCCTCTTCATTAGTGGAAGAGCCATCGAAAGAACTACCACTCCTACCTTACATTTAGAGAAAACTACCTACCCTTGTGTTGAGATCAAGTTGCTCCTCCCACCATATGAAGCTTGATCTCTAGCCTTCCCAAGTTGCTTTCCACTCAATCCTTTCTTCCACCACAGCCAAATCGGTGAGGAGAGTTGAGTGTTGGGGAGATTATCATTTGAAGCACAAGAGCAAGGAGTTCATCATCACCAACACCATCTATTACCTTTTGGAGGTGGTGCCTCCTAGATTGTTAGGTGTGGCTTGGGAGCCTCCGTCGAGATGTGGAGTTGAACCAAGAAGTTTGTAAGGGCAAGGAGATCGCCTGCTTCGTGAAGATCTACAGTAAGGCTAGCCCTCCGTGGGCGTAGAGCCATGATGGCATAGACAAGGTTGCTTCTCGTGGACCCTTCGTGGGTGGAGCCCTCCGTGGACTCTGCATGGCCGTTACCCTCAGTGGGTTGAAGTCTCCATCAGCGTGGATTGGCGATAGCACCACCTACTCGGAACCACGAGAAAAATCTCCGTGTCTCCAAATTGCGTTTGATCTTCTCCACTTCTCTTTACTACTTGTGCAATTTACTTTCCTGCCCATACTCTAGAATTGCATGTGTAGTATGCTACTTGACTTGTGTGATATGCAAAATCTGCCAAAAACTTGTCTTTGTCAAAAGGCATAATTTTTATCTTGTCGAGTAGTCTAATCACCCCCTCTAGACACTCTCACCTTCTTGATCCTACAATTGGTATCGAGCTTTGGTCTCCATTGCTTTGGTTTACACACCATTGGAGGAAGATGGGCGTGTCTACGTTTGGGAGTGTTAGTCATAGAGTGCCTATTTTGATGGAGTGTCCTATAACTTCGTGGAGGATTGAAATGCTTATTATCTTTAAGATGTATAACTTGCATAAATATGTTGAAACCCCATATGTACCTCCATTTGACCCCTTGCACCCTACCATGGATGAAGAGCTTGATTTGCTCGTAACCTTAGAAGCTGTAAATCTTATCATTAGAGGTTTACCAGATAACTTGCTAAGCTTGTCACAAACTTTGAGTGCGCCTATGCTATGTGGAAGTTCTTGGAAGAACTTTATCGGACTACTCTTTGAGAGGTCTTGATGAAATTCTATACAAGACTATTGAATTTGATATGATCGCCCAATGATCCCAACTTTGATAAATGCTTCTTTGAGCTTCGTGATCTCATGAAAAGAAGGGTGATCCTTGTCTTATTAATGCTCTAATTAGAAATGCTCTTGTATTGCATTCAGATGATTATTGTCACATTGACAAAACTAATGCAAGTCATTGTCAAATTGACCTAGGTGTTGATGATGAACAATCTATGGGTCAATATGATGATGAGCATGAGCATGATGATGATTACTCGATTAGGACACGAGCTAGACAAGATCATGAAGAGTCTCAATCTTATGGCAAATCGAGAGACTACATATCCGGTGGAAAAGAGTGGATTCTTGATAGTGGATGCACCGATCACATGACGGAGGCGAAGACATGTTTGAGAGCTTGCAAGAACAATGGTCCGCAAGTATGTGACTTTTGGAGACAACTCAAGGGTAAGGTACTTGGCCTTGGTAAGGTGGCCATATCTCATGATATCTCTATTCAAAATGTCATGCTTGTTGAATCACTTGGATACAATTTACTTTCCGTGTCTAGATTAGTGACTTTGGATTCAATGTGCTATTCACAAGTAGATTGCCAAGTTTTTCGTCGTGACAATCATAACATGGTATTTACGGTATCCATAGAGGTGATCTATATATTGTTGATTTCACTAAGAAAGCCCAACCTAGAACTTGCTTCATTGCTAAATCAGCTAAAGGTTGGTTATGGCATAGAAGGCTTGGACATGTTGGTATCGTAATCTAGACAAGCTAATCAAAGGTGATCATATTCTTGGTGTTAAAGATGTTTTCTTTGACAAAGATAGACTCTGTAGTGCTGTCAAGCGGAAAACAAGTAGGTGGAAGTCATCCGTGAAGAACATCATGACCACAAGGAGACGCTTGAGCTTCTCCATATGGATCTCTTGGTCCCAATGCTTACAAAAGCCTTGGTGGTAACTCCTTTGGTCTAGTTATAGTTGATGATTATTCAGTTACATGGGTATTTTCCTTGATGACAAATCACGAGTTGAGAATCTTCAAAACCTTTGCGAAAGGCCCAAAATCAATTTGAGGTGAAGATCAAGAAAGTTGGATGACAATGGAGCGGAGTTCAAAACCATGTAGACTCTTTTCTTGATGAGGAAGGGATTCTACATGAGTTCTCGGCTATGTACCTCCTCAACAAAATGGAGTTGTTGAGAGGAAGAACGAGCAGCTCATAGAGATGGCGAAGCGATGCTTGATGAATACAAGACAAAGCACTTTTGGGGTGAAGCCGTCGAGACGACTTGTCATGCTATCAACGAGCTTTATCTTCACAAGCTCCTCGGCAAGACATCATCTGAGCTCCTCACGGTAACAAACCCCAAGTGGGATACTTTCGTGTCTTTGGTTCAAAATGCTATATCCTTGATAAGCATCGTCGGTCTAAATTTGCTCCTAAAACTCATGAAGGTTTTTTCTTGGTTATGGATCAAACTCCCACACCTACCGTGTCTACAACAATTTCACCGAAAGGTTGAAGGGCGGTGAGGCGTGGTTGATGAATCTAATATTCATAAGTAGAGCAAATGCCTATTGATGTAGGAGACAAGACCCATCGGAAGCCATTCAAGATTTATCTATTGGAAAGATTAGTCCCATGGAAGTGAAGAGTACCTCATCTACATATGTAGGCCCCTACCTCACGGCAAGATGAACCTCAAAGGCAATATGGAGGCCTCACAGTGGAACTCACCAAGATGAGGAAGTGCGACAAGAAGATCCACCAACCTCCTTCTCCACCGCCAAGACAACACCAACAACAATGAAGAAGAAGAGGAAGATGAGGATGATGAGGAAGCTCGTAGCGACCACAACAAAAGCTATCGAGTCAGAGCAAGAGTCAGAAAAAATCATCCCGTGGAACAAATGATGAGCGACATCGACTCAGGAGAATTACTCGCTCTAAAACTCGCTTAGCTAACTTTTGTGAGCATTACTCATTTATCTCTAGTCTTGAACCTATGAAGGTAGAAGAAGCACTTGAAGACCGGATTGGGTGAGCGCTATGCCGCGAAGAGCTACACAACCGAGAGGAACAATGTATGGACTTTGGTAGAAGCCCAGGATGATCAAAGCGTCATTGGAACCAAATGGGTGTTTGGAACAAGCAAGATGAAGATGGACAAGTCATCGGACAAGGCTGAAATCGTAGCTCAAGGTTACACACAAGTCGAAGGTATGGACTATGGTGAGACCTATGCCCCCGTTGCTAGACTTGAGTCTATTCATTCTTCTTGCTTATGCCAATCACCATAATATTACTCTCTATCAAATGGATATTAAAGTGCTTTCCTAAATGGTGAAATTGAGGAGGAAGTATTTGTGAAACAACCTCCGGTTTGTGAATCCTAAAAAGCCTAATCATGTTTACAAGTTGCACAAAGCTCTTTATGGTCTTAAACAAGCTCCTAGAGCTTGGTACAAATCTTGACTAGCTTTCTTCTTGAAAAGGATTTGAGATTGGAAAAATAGACTCGCGCTATTCACGAAAAGGGTTGATGGTGAACTATTTGTGTGCCAAATATATGTTGATGATATTATCTTTGGTTCTACTAACCCTCATTTTAGCGAGAAGTTTGGAAAGCTCATGTCGAATATGAGATGTCCATGATGAGTGAACTCAAATTCTTCCTTGGGTTGCAAATCAAGCAATCTAAGGAGGGTACTTTGTCTCACAAACAAAAGTACTAAGGATCTCTTCAAGTTCAACATGCAAGAAAGCAAGGTATGAAAACCCCATGCCTACAAGTGGACATAATGACTTGACAAAAGATGGAGAACCCGTTGATCAAAGGTTTACCGATCTATGATTGGTTCTCTACTATATCTCTGTGCTTCTCGTCGACATAATGTTGAGTGTATGCATGTGTGCTCGATATCAAGCAGCCCTAAAGAATGTCATCTTAAAGCTGTTAAAAAGAATTGTGAGATATTTGATACACACACCAAACTTTGGCATTTGGTATCCTAAGAGGGCCTCTTTCGATCTTGTTGGCTATTCCGACTCGGACTATCTTTGGAGCAGGGGTTGATAGAAAGTCAACCGAGTGCGTGTCAATTCCTTGGACGATCCCTTGTATCTTGGTCCTCCAAGAAACAAAATTGATATCATTATCTCTGCGAGCGGAATATATTGCTCTTTGGTTCATGTTGTGTTCGGTTGCTATGGATGACACAAGCGCTTAGGATTATGGGATACATGTGAGACATGTTCCTTTGCTTTGTGACATTGAGAGTGCGATTAAGATTGGACACAATCCGTGCAACACTCTCGAGCGAAACATATTGAAGTTAAATCACCATTTTATTCGTGATCACATTGCCAAGGGTGACATCAATCTTAAGCATGAGGCCGACAAACAACTTGCGATATCTTTACAAAACCACTTGATGAAAGTGTTTTTGTCGCAGAAGTGAGTTGAACATCATTGATGCTTCAAACTTGGAGTGAAAACTCCATTGATGCATGCAAGGCATGAGCCTACTGACTAATCCTTGATATTTCTCTTATGATGATGATCATATGTCTTGGACACATTGCCCCCTTGTATTGCATCTAACTCCTTGCAGTACTTGGATGATCTACATTCCACAATTACCACAAACTCAAATCTTGAGTAATCTTGTCATTGAACAAGTATCTAGCTCTTTGGGATGTTGAGTTCAAGAACACAATTCCACATATCCTTTTGACACCTTATACATCTAGTATTTCCTCTTGTCATCTTGGATATCCTTGAGTATTTCCTTTTGCCTAACCCATGTAGGAAGATGAACTACACAAGTGGAAATGGTGCCAACTTCACATTCTATGAGCACCTACATCAAGTTCACCTACATGAACAAAGCAACAACAAGCCCAAGGTATGTTTTTCACATCTTCAAGGAGCTTTGCTCAAAGACATGAGTACAAGCAACTTCATAAGATGTGATCACATCAAATGTTAATCAAAAATGGCAACCCCATTTTTGCTTAAGCGATAAGTATGACCTATGATCAAATGTTCTCATTTGACTCCTAAATCAATATACTCAAACATAGGTGACTTTGTTGCCGACCCTTTTCTAGATAAGTACATATGTTTTGGAGTCTTCTGTTGTCTCTTATGTTCTCTCATTGAGTTTTCATTAAATTCAAAAAAAACTTCATCTAGCAATCTTTTTATTTTTATTCTTCTGTTTTTGTGAATATACTTTTGGCTCTGATCAATTCCTTGAAAATCATTTACAAATTCATTGCAAATCCTTTGAAACATTCCTTGCAAAGTGAGCTGAATTATTTACATTTCCCTCGAATTAAACTCGGCGTCACCGACTTAATTATTCGGTCTAACGAAAAGGATGCCCTAAGTCCGACTTTGGACTCACCGATCCATATCAATTGGTGTCACCGATTTATTTCTTCGGGATATCATCTTCTGCAGCTCCACTCAATGATTCTCTCGCATGTTTCTTATTGCCTGTTGTGATTCGATCCACTTCTTTCCATCTTACGACCTTCCTAGTTTGATGTCCTTTTGGCACTTGATGTCAAGGGGAGAAGATTTAGGGGAATAAGTGGAGAAAAGATTTAGGAGGAGAAGAGCAATCTTACCTTAAGGGAAGAATCACATCAAAGCTTTGTCGTGTTCCATTGGATATTACATTTGGCATCATTCTTTTGATTTTGCTTTTCCTTCACAATTGATATCTTATGGAAAGCAAAATCTCGAGTTCATTGAAAATCTTTTAGCCGGAGACATGTTTGCTGTTTCAAGCTAGTGCTCAATATGAGACACTCACTATACATGTCATCCACTTTACTCTTGATGTTCTTCGGTTGGTTGAAGAAATACCCTTGTGTTATCTAACTGTTTTCCCAAGTATATTTCTTGGTACAATGCCAAGGAACCTCAAAGGTAAGTATATGCATCTTGCGAGAATGTGCATGATGGTGACTTACTTGTGAATAACTTGTTTGCAAGAAATCACCATGCACATATGCATTATCACTCACTTCTTTTCATCTGCTTTCTGCATGCATATGGCTGCATGTAGCACATCTTGCTTTTCTCTCTCGGTGTGCTTGTGGTAGTCCAAAACCATAATTTATGAAAATCTTGCACACTTGTAGGGGAGCACATGTACTACATGTTTGTCAAAGCTTTCGTGATAATTACATCTTTCTTTTAGTAAGCTTTGATGTCTTGTTTTGTGTGTTGCCATCAATTACCAAAAGGGAGATTGAAAGCACATTTTCTCCTGGGTGGTTTGGTAATTAATGACAACATACTTTGTGGTTGGACTAATGCTTTTATCAAGTATGTTTAAGTAGTTCAATCACATTGGCATGGCAAAAGGACGAAGAGGTGGCCCCTAAGATGCTAAGGCAAGCATTGGCAAAAGCTCAAGACTCCATTTTTGGTTTAGTGATCCAAGATCACATTGAGTCTATAAAGAATACTATTAAAGGGGATGAGGTTATGATAATGATCTGGTTGCTCAAAGTGCTTAGTGATATATCTCCTAAACTATCGACAACTCTCGACAAATACACTCATAAGTAATCTCGGTCCCACGATTTCCTAAACTCATCCTGAGATGAACCACCTCGGCCATATAGCCAAACCCTAGAAATCTCGGATTTTCGATTCGAACTCGGTCTCACAAACTTAGGTTATAAGCTTGTAACATACGTCATCAAATCGGTGTCACGAGATGATGAAGTCAGTCCCAAGAGATTGGCAAGCCCTAGTCTTTTCTCGAATCGGACTCACCGAGTTGTATTTTCGATCCCAGAAAATCCCAACGTTCACATGTTTTGAACTTTCGGTCTCACAAGTTGTCCCTTGATTCAGCCGAGATTGGTCAAATGTATTAGCAGTTGGATTTTTGTGGAGGCTATAAATACCCTCCACCCCTCTTCATTCGTGGAAGAGCCATCGAAAGAACTACCACTCCTACCTTACATTTAGAGAAAACTACCTACCCTTGTGTTGAGATCAAGTTGCTCCCTCCCACCATATGAAGCTTGATCTCTAGCCTTCAAGCTTTCCACTCAATCCTTTCTTCCACCACAGCCAAATCAGTGAGAGTTGAGTGTTGGGGAGATATCATTTGAAGCACAAAAGCAGGTTCATCATCACCAACACCATCTATTACCTTTTGGAGGTGGTGCCTCCTAGATTAGTTGGTGTCGCTTGGGAGCCTCCGTCGAGATGTGGAGTTGAACCAAGAAGTTTGTAAGGGCAGGAGATCGCCTACTTGAAGATCTACCCGAGTAAAGCTAGCCCTCCGTGGGCGTGAGCCATGATGGCATAGACAAGGTTGCTTCCGTGGACCCTTCGTGGGTGGAGCCCTCAAGTGGACTCTCATGCCGTTACCCTCCGTGGGTTGAAGTCTCCATCAGCGTGGATTGGCGATAGCACCACCTATCGGAACCACGAGAAAAATCTCCGTGTCTCCAAATTGCGTTTGATCTTCTCCACTTCTCTTTACTACTTGTGCAATTTACTTTCGCTGCCCATACTAGAATTGCATGTGTAGTATGCTACTTGACTTGTGTGATATGCAAAATCTGCCAAAATTGTCTTTGTCAAAAGGCATAATTTTTATCTTGTCGAGTAGTCTAATCACCTCTAGACACTCTCACCTTCTTGATCCTACACCAAACAACGGTTTGCTAGGACATAGTGGGTTAGAGGTTTGACATGGCAATTTGGGAGGTGACAAGCAAATGGTAGGCATCGTAGCATTGGCATAGCAAAAAGGAGCATCTAGCAAGCAAAGATAGAAGTGATTTTGAGGTATGGTCATCTTGCACGATATCCATAAGGAAGAAGAACGAGTCAAAGAAGACAAGCGATGCGTGAGCGAAGCGAATCCTCACAACTCGAAAGCAAACCGAAGCTAACGGAGAAGCAACAGGAAAGAAACAATAAACATGGTAAACACACAAGCATAAACATGTCATGATGCACAAATAAGTATGATGCATGACCCGGTTTAATGAGGCATGGCATGGCAAAGTGCAACAAACAATACTACAAGTTAAGTGGAGTTCAATATACAGCAGTTGCATATTAATGAAACACCACATCAATTATTTAGTTTACTCTCGGTTAGGTACACAACAATATTAAATGTTATTAACATGGCAGAGGTGAAGCATAAGTAAACTAACTATTGAAAAGGTTTAAATGAGGCGGAAATAACAAACAACAATTAGGAAATCCCCATATGTCATTTAGCAATTTTAAAGCAAGCAACAATTTAAACATTTTAAATGTTGTTATCATGATCACGGATGACATATGCAAGTTATCACAATTTTATGAAAATGTTGGCAAGAGCATGTTATGAAGCATTTGTCACAGTGGCGGAGCGAAAGGGGTGCCTCGGCCTTCTAGCGAAATGGTGCCACGGCAACATATCGGTTCCGGTAACTCACGGAATCTTGGTGCAAAAGGAGGCATGCGGATGTCGCAACATGCTAGAGATGGTGGGGTGCTCGACTCTAGGTTCCCAGGATAGTGGCATGGAAGCAGTGACAATTTGGACACGGTGCAAACAAGTGGTGATGTGGGTGGAACCCTAATTAATCGATCTTTCACGTTTGGAGGGATCCTAAGGAGGAACACGAAGAACAGCGGAAGCACGAGGAGAAACAGGAAAAAGCGAGAGAAACACTCAACCAACAAGGAATCGATCACACAGTGCTAGATCAACATACACACATGAGATCCACAAGATACATAGTCAACTAGGGTAAGGATACAAAGGAACGTTCATCTCCGGAGGAGGTCTTGAATCCACGAGGATCTTCCGGAAAGGGTCTTGTATCCAGGGGATCTTCTCCTAGATGGAGGTCTTGGCCTCCAATGGAGTAGTGGTCTCTCTCTCAAGAGTAGAGATAGATAGGAGCAAAGCTCACTTAGAATGAGCTAATCAATGCTAAGTCTCAAAGTGAGGAGGGGTCCTATATATAGAGTTTAGAAGCGAAGGGGTATGGGCTCAGCCCAAATCGCGCCTACAGTGAGTCCGGATGATCCGGATGGTGGCGGATGATCCGGGTGTTGGGAATCCGGATGATCCAGGCGACCGTCCGGATGATCGGCCGTCGAGGCTTCTTGTCGCTTACGGATGATCCGGGAGGTCGGATGATCGACTAGACCGGATGATCCGGACGGCGGTCGGATGTCGGCTGTCTCCAACACCCGCTCCGTCTTCTTCTTCTCCTTTCTTCCTTCTTCTCTTCCATGCTTGGCCTTGGTCCTTGGATTCTCCTTGGTCATCTTGGTTGTACCTGAGTATACAAGGTCCACGCGAGGTAATGGCAAGTGTCTCATATCACGAAAGTGGCCGGTTCGGAGGAGTGAATTCACCTTGTGTCCAATGGCGTATGCTCGAGGTCTCGTCATATGTCCTCTTGGGGCTTGGAGAGTAGTCGAGTGTACATGGGGATGAACATGGGATGCTCCATCATATATCCCCCCTTGGGAAAGATCCGACCTCGGATCGTGATCCTCATCACCATGGAAGCGGTTGTCGTAAGCGGACTTGTAGTTGGACGAAGTTGAAGGCATGGTGCAAACCGCGTAGTCAAGGTGTCGCGGAGTGATAGACATGCAAAAGAGCAAAGACAAGCAACACGGAAATACAATGGTTAAGCGCACACAAAGTGTCCATCATGTAAGAATGAGTCCGTGCGGCAAGATTGGTTGTGACAAAGCGAGCTTATCAAGATGATCTAGAATGAGATGCAAAGCATTCATGGGAGAAACGATCATTGTGCACACAAATGTGTTGTAAATATGATCAATGCAACCACGGTGCAAAATGATGTCATAGTGAGGCGGTTTATCAATAGCATGAATATGGCAATGGATGCTCAATATGTATATGTTATCATGCAATTGATGATGGACAATATGATCCTAATGTATGAATATGCCATCAAGGAAGATCACAACAAATTGCTAAGAGTGAACAATCTCATATATCATGGATGACATGGTAATACAAGATCTGACAAGGCAATCATAATGTGGTCAATCCATGCATAGGGTGCAAACTTGTGGTGAGTATGATATGTCCATCGAGCATGACATATATGAGCACAATCAACAAATATGGATGTGGGAGTGCAAGGTGTCAAAGGGTGTTGATGTACCAATGCTCGATGTCGTGGCATGAGTGGAATTTTGAAGGTGCATCAATAAGTCTGGCTCCTCAATGTGAAGGTCCATGTAGCCAATCTCCCATGTCGCTCTTCCGTTCACGAGATGTATCATGTGAACAACAAGAAGAAACAACAATGAAAAGTGACCCATCAATATGCATATTTGAGATTGCTCAAAGAAGGAGTTCACCTTTATGAGTTATCGAAAATGTTGGTGTCGCACATCATGTATGCTTTCACATAGCCATATATGCATAACGGCATCGCCTTGTAAACCTCAAAATGAAACATGACAAACACTCGGGAAAACAAATGAGGTTAGCGGAAATAAAACCTATCATTAGGTGGTGAATACGAACAAGTGTATGCATCATGCTCATCATAAGAAAAACAAGGAGCATTTCAAAGTATGGAGGCATATGATGTAGAACATCCAAATACAAGAGCTCAATCAAACAAGCATGCATCACAAGTATAGTGTCCAAGTCTCCAAGATCAATAAGCATAGCAAGTTGGCACTCAATACAAGGTGATATTAGAGATGCAACTAATGGAGACAAGAGGCAATGATCATGACAAATCATGTGAGAGGCATGAGCATATATATCATTAACCCAAGAAAGCAAGTAATAGAGGAACATGGGTGATGCAACATAGCACGCAATCATAGCGATCAAGTCAAACAAGCTAGTAGTCGAAGATGCAACATACTAGAAGGAATCATGGCAAGCATGTCATGTGTGCAAATAGTGTGCATGAATAATGGACATGACATATCACAAGCATGAAAGTAAGATATGAGGAGAATGGCATGAATGTATTGGTGAGAGGCAATATATAAATAGCAATGGGGCATCATGACTCTCCCAACACAACAAGCATCAATAGTATGGGGCACATGATAAACATAGCAATAGCAAGGATCTCCACCAAGCATGCAAATACACATAGGGATATCATAATGGTTCATCATGGGTAAATGCAAGCAAGGTCCTGGCTTGCATGGCAAAGGCATAGAGCAAGCATAGCATGCAAAGTGAACACGGTAAAATGAGCATAAGGTGACAAGTGGTAAATAGCCCATAGCAGGTGAGAGCCAAGTGGAGGAGTTCTTGCGTAGTCCTTGCGAAGGGGCGGTGGTGAGGATAGTCCACGGGATCCCAAAGCATCGTTGCTCTCAAGAGCTCGTTTGTCAACTCTTGGGATTGAGAGGTTGACAAGTATACATAATACCTACACAAAACAAAGACAAAGAAAATTGTGTGTGCATGGTATATTTACACATCATCCATCATGATGCATGCGTGCTTGTGTTGGTTAGCACTAAATAGCCAATTCTCAAATAAATGAGATGCATGATATAGAAACATGTCATCCATCAGAGATTTGTTAATATGTATGCATAATGGAGACTCAAATTGTGTAATGCATCATGAGAAATATCTAGAGCATTGTTGTTCATGGAATGCATATGGTGTACACAATCATGGGAATCATGCAAAGTATGAAATGCATCAAGATCTCCTAATATGTATGAGAAACTATGGGGTCTCCTCATGAGCAAGTAGTAACATCATGTGGAAAATATTGATAACATCCAAAACAATGCATATTTGGAACAATGTGACCATGGCATGACATATTGGATGAATGCGCAAATCATGTAAAGGAAGCATGGCAATATCATCACATGAAAAACAAAAGCCAATGACCATCATCTAGTCATCTATGCCATAAGTGCAAATAGGATTGATTTTAATGGGGCATGCATAGTTACTATGTTGAGATTGAAATGAGGTAATATGGGATATCTCTTTCATAGCATTTGACAAGTTCAATGGATTGTCAAACATGAAGTGACCAATAGAATTTTCACATGATATCCTATGAAGCAGCATCACAACTAGGAAACTCAACATGCTCATCATCATATTCATCAATAATAGGTAAGTCAAGGCATGAAGGAGTTTCACTAGTATGAAGCATGGTAATAGGTGGGTTGACATCATGGTAGCAATCAATGTCAAGAGAGTCCACTAGTGGGACAAAGAAGCACCATCACCTATGTTACCTTTGGGCGTCGCTCATGTGTTGTAGGTGAGGTGTTGAAGATCGTCTCATTGTCATCTTCATCTTGATGGAACCATGTGGGGGGTGCATTATCGTCCATCATGGCCATAAATCGTCTCCATAGGAGGTATGGACTCATCAATGGTAGGCGTGTGTCGTCATGTAGAGACCTAGCACCAAGGAGAAAACACACAGGTAGAGGGTAAGTCGTTAGAAATCATAGTGGCCTCACGTGCAGTGTCCTTCTACCTCACTCTCTAAGTGTTGTGGCTCACTCACTCCCTCAAGGATGCTCTCACTCATATGGCTGGTGGAGTCACTCAAATGGCGCTCAACCTCACATAGGATGTGTGGCATGCTCTCATGTGTGGGGCTAGTGGTGGTCACACTCATCCTCTCATAGGAAATGCTCTCAATGTCACGTATGGTGGAGTCACTCATGTCACTCATGGGGTGGTGGCTCTCCTCACAGCACTAGGGCATCTCGACATATGTGGGTGTCGGAGAGATGTTGGTGCAAATGTCTCCATGCTCAACTCCTATCGCCGTGGTGAAGGGATGGCCCTTGCGCCTTCTTGTCACGTCTTGGTGTGGGAGCCCATATGATGTGGCACCTCGTGGCTCGTCTCCATGACGAAGGAGTTTCCCATGCTCGGCCATCTTCCTTGGGGGTTTCCAAAGATGGAAGTGTAGCCCTCACTCCTAGTGGTGCCTTGGACTTGATAAATCGATGTGGTACTTTCGTGGAAAGTGGCGAGATGTCGTACATCAAAAGCGAAGATGATTGCACTTGGCGAAGATGCCAAAGTGGTTGGTGTGGCCAATAGCGCCATCTTGGTGGTGGTCATCTCGCGGTCTTCTTTTGTGCTCTTGAAGCTTGGACTTGGCGTGAAGTAGGTATTGTTGGGACTTGTGCATTTAAGCTTGTGGAGCATCTTCATGATGATGATGTCGTTGTCATGCTTGAGCTCGTAGTAGATGTCGTTAAATGGAAATCGTCGTGCACATGTTGCTAGGTGACTTGGCCTTCATGGCGATGTGGGTCGAAGTGAGCGTGATCGCCATGTAGATGTGGGCGAGGACGATTTGCACTTGCATCTTTTTCGCTCGAACTTGTGGCTTGCCGTCGTCCTCTTGAGGATGATGAAGGGAAGAAGACTTGATCAAGGCTCTAATCTCCTCCATCCTTGCATCTTGCTCCTCTTTATGTGCGGCAAGCTTCTTGTCGATGTAGTCCCTTTTCCTTGCTTGAGTGGCGAATGTCGATGGAGATGTTCTCGATCTTGCTCTCTAATCTTGATTGTCGCCTTGTATTTGTCGTTGTAGATCGAAGATGGGCGCTTTGGAGATGTAGTTGTTCCGCGCCGTCGTTGTTGTAAATGAACCGGAGGAATGCCTTGCCTATCCATCACAAGACTCGAGAAAATGAGTGGGAGAAAGAAGAAGCGTATACCAATGTACCTTTGACCAAAGTTGAAGATGAATCAAGTTCACTCAAATGTGGACAATGAAATAGCACTATTGGTACCGATCCTTGTCGATTCTCACACCTACACAAATAAGGCTTATAGTGGAGCTCGGTGAGGATAGTGGCACAAAATTTAATGCAAAATGTTAGCAAGTCAATAATGTTGAAAGATTCACAAATTTACCAAGCGAAACAAGTAGACCAATAGCAATAGAGGTACGCGAAACACACACGGATAGATAAATGGGGTCGTGCAGCAAGGAATGAGCTCAAAATGTGGAATCCACCAGCAACTCATGTTGCACAACTCAAGAGACACTATACGATTGCTCAATAGGCGGATCGACACTTGTGCACAACCTATAAGATGCAAAATGGGTATTCTTTCTATCCCAAGTATGATATGTATGTATGGTTCGGTGTTTCTCTCAAGCATGATATCATATGATGTAGATTTGACAATCTTATGTGCAATGGGGTGATGCTATGCTTGCTCACGAGCTCTTTGCTCTCTTTTGTAAAAGCTTTTTTCTATGGCGATTTTGTACAATGCACAAACCAAGATAGCAATTGTGTATATCTTGGGAACAAACTTGAGGCACAATGGATGATATGATACCAATATGATATGGTATGTATGCTATGGAAGGTATGGCCCTAATGTGCACAATAGCGTTGCGGCAATACTCAAATGGCTAGTCTCGATAGGTAAGTGGCAAAATGGGCTAGGGGTTAACAATGCAATTGCAAGGTGAAAATACAAAGGTGTCGTCGAGGTTACCGTCGCTGCGATGATGAGTGGCGGTGTTCTTGGTGTAGATACCAAGATGATGGAGACTTCGTCCTAAGTGCGAAACACCTTAGGAAATGGAAAGCAAACTCAAAATCTCAAATGACAAATGTCAAAATGGTGATAGCGGAAGCGGTGGTGTTGTTGCACTGGCAATGCGGATGGAATGATGGGCTATACAGTGGGAGTTGAAGTTGCCGTCCCTAAGTAGCGAAAACACCTTGGGAGACACAAGCCACAACAGCTCAAACAACAATTGGCACAAATTGGGTTAAGTTGGGGTTGTCGGAGTGTATGGTGGGAAGGTTATGTGGAAGTGGTGGTGGTGGTGGTTGATGAAGAAACAAGTCCTAAGTGCAGAAACACCTTAGGAGACTCAAGTCACTACTCAAACAACCTCAAATGCTATAGAACAAAATGGGTTAGGTTAAGTGAGTCAGGTGTCTGGATGATATGGTGGAGGGCTAGGCAAAGATGCCAAATTTCAGAAAATATGATGGAGTCAAATGATGTTGGTGGTATTTTTGTGGGATGGGGATGTCGAGCTTCAAAGCGAGCTAAAGAATGTCAAAATAGGAGTTCGGATGAATTAGTTATGGACAAAACAAAAATCAGCGAAGTGGTTTTAGGAGTTAACGGACATCAGGAGGAGGTCAGGATGATCCGAACGTCGGGATGATCACTCGGATGATCCGAATAATCGGCTCGGTTCGGGAATTTGGCGCTGGGTTATCCGGACGTCGAGGCGTCCAGCTGATCGAGAGATGTCGGGATGATCAGGAGATGGTCCGGATGATCCAGACAGAATCAATCCGCTCGGGATTTGCTCGTGGAGGCAATTTTTGGTGAAATGGATGATTTTAGGGCAAAATTTGAGGATTTCGTGGATGGAAGGTGAAACTTGGGAGATGCTAGATCCACTTGAAACCAAGCAAATCCATGGATCAAAATCAACAAAACATCATCAAACCAACAAATCACAAAAAATTTGGGGCTATTTTTGGTGGGATTTTCGGATTTAGGGGCGAAAACAACAAAATCAAGCTAGAAAACACGGTAGGGGCTCCAAAAGCGTGATCAACGTGGCTCATGATACCATATGATGTGGGTGGAACCCTAATTCGTCGATCTTTCACGTTTGGAGGGATCCTCACGGAGGAACACGAAGAACAGCGGAAGCACGAGGAGAAACAGGGAAAAGCGAGAGAAACACTCAACCAACAAGGAATCGATCACACAAGTGCTAGATCAACATACACACATGAGATCCACAAGATACATAGTCAACTAGGGTAAGATACAAAGGAACCGTTCATCTCCGGAGGAGGTCTTGAATCACGAGGATCTTCCAGGAAAGGGGTCTTGTATCCTGAGGATCTTCTCCTAGATGGAGGTCTTGGCCTCCAATGGAGTAGTGGTCTCTCTCTCAAGAGTAGAGATAGATAGGAGCAAAGCTCACTTAAGAATGAGGTAATCAATGCTAAGTCTCAAAGTGAGGAGAGGGGTCCTATATATAGAGTTTGGGGCGAAGGGGTACATGGGCTCAGCCAAGTCGCGCCTACAGTAGTCCGGATGATATCCGGATGGTGGCGGATGATCCGGGTGTTGGGGAATCCGGATGATCCGGGCGACCGTCCGGATCGGCTTCGTCAAGGGCGTTACGGATGATCCGGGGAATCGGATGATCCGCTGGACCGGATGATCTGGGCGGCTGTCGGATCTCAGCTGTCTCCAACAGCCGCTCCGTCTTCTTCTTCTCCTTTCTTCCTTCTTCTCTTCCATGCTTGGCCTTGGTCCTTGGATTCTCCTTGGTCATCTTGGTTGTACTGAGTGTATACAAGGTCCACGCATGAGGTAATAGCCGTGTCTCATATGCGGAAAGTGCCAGTTAGGAAGGTGAATTCACCTTGTGTCCAATGGCGTATGTTAGAGGTCTCGTCATATGTCCTCTTGGGGCGGAAGTAGTCGGGTGTACATGGGGATGAGCATGGGATGCTCGCATCAAGTGGTACATCTCATACATGCAAGGGCATCTCATCACGGTCGTCTCGGGTTATACCTTCAAAGCGTGCATTTTGGGCGGAGCAGTTAAATCGAGAAGTAGTCGTTCACGGGCGTAGTGGAGGTAGGCGTTCACGGGTCATCGTGGGAAGTCGTACTGCAGCGTAGTGGAAGTCATTGTACATGGCGGTAGTGAAATCAGCCAATCTTGGCGGCGGTAGTCGTACATGTCGGAAGAACTTATGCGTATCCATGTTGTCGAACTTGGCGTATCCAAAAGTACTTGGTGAATCCCGTGATGTCATTACGAGGTCATAGAGAACTTGCGTCCATGGAGTAAACGATGGTGGAACTTGGCGCATGGTGTGTATCGTCGGTGCCTCGGGGCATCGGTCGTAGTTATGGTACTTGGGGTGCATCAATGGTGACCAATGATGTCTGAGGCGAAGGGCTCTTGCGTTCTTCGGTCAGCGTGAAGCAGAGGCGAGACAAAGGAAGGGGAAGCGGTCCGGCAGCGTGGACTGGCGTTTGGTGAATCGAGTCCGAGACGGCCAGGCGGTAGCTTTCTTTGTTCGAGTGAAGCGGTATGATTCGAGCAAAATGGAAGCGGCGAGGCAGGGCTGGCGGCGTAGATCGGCGAGACGAGGTTCTGGCGAGTGGCGATGGACTTGGGTTGCAGGCGTCAAGACTTGGCGATGAGTTGCTGCTGTTGATGCAGCAGGGATCTGAAGGGCGCGGAAGAAGGAGAGCGATCCACGAGATGGTGGCCTTGAAGTGCAGGATCGGCGAAGCATGGCCGGCAGCCGGCTTGGAAGCGGTCGGTAGCGCTCGCAGGCGTCGTAGCGCTGGATAAGCGTGAGCGAGAGGAGACGCATGTGGCGGTCGCGAGGCGGTGGTCTGGCCATGGAAGAACGGGCCGAGGGCAGCTTAAGCGGGGCAGTGTGTTAGCCCTCTGGTGGTCGCCGGCAATGTGGTGTGATGGGTCACGGGCGGGCGATGGCAGACGGAGTCCGGCGGAGATGGCACAGAGGTTGAGGTCGAGCGGAGGAGGAGAGCGCGGCGCTTATGATGGCGCGGATCACGGTTTTGGATCGAACCTCTCCGATTGGGGCGAGATGGAGAAGCGGCGGTGAGGGGGCGTGGTGAGATCGAGAATGCGTGGAGTCTGGCGGCGGGCACGGAGCGAGAGGAGAGATGGGGAGGGGGCTCGGGGCTAGGGTTATAGGTTTAGGTGGGCTGGATGGGCATGGCGCCAAATGGGCGGCATTTGGTATGAGGGTTTGGCTGGGCTCTCTCTCCTACTAAAAAAAAAAAAAAAAAAAAGATTAGAAAAAGAAAAGAAAAAGGGGGTTAGGGGAAGAAGTTGGACCTAGGATAATTTCTCGGATTCACAAAAATATGACTTTGGATTCAATGTGCTATTCACGAAGTAGATTGCCAAGTTTTTAAATCGTGACAATCATAACATGGTATTTACCGGTATCCATAGAGGTGATCTATATATTGTTGATTTCACTAAAGCCCAACCTAGAACTTGCTTCATTGCTAAATCAGCTAAAGGTTGGTTATGGCATAGAAGGCTTGGACATGTTGGTATCGTAATCTAGACAAGCTAATCAAAGGTGATCATATTCTTGGTGTTAAAGATGTTTTCTTTGACAAAGATAGACTCGTAGTGCTGTCAGCGGAGAAAACAAGTAGGTGGAAGTCATCCGTGAAGAACATCATGACCACAAGGAGACCTTGAGCTTCTCCATATGGATCTCTTGGTCCCAATGCTTACAAAAGCCTTGGTGGTAACTCCTTTGGTCTAGTTATAGTTGATGATTATTCGGTTACATGGGTATTTTCCTTGATGACAAATCACGAGGTTCGAGAATCTTCAAAACCTTTGCGAAAGGCCCAAAATCAATTTGAGGTGAAGATCAAGAAAGTTCGGAGTGACAATGGAGCGGAGTTCAAAACATCATGTAGACTCTTTTCTTGATGAGGAAGGGATTCTACATGAGTTCTCGGCTATGTACCTCCTCAACAAAATGGAGTTGTTGAGAGGAAGAACCGGCAGCTCATAGAGATGGCGAAACGATGCTTGATGAATACAAGACAGAAGCACTTTTGGGGTGAAGCCGTCGAAGACGACTTGTCATGCTATCAACGAGCTTTATCTTCTAAGCTCCTCGGCAAGACATCATCTGAGCTCCTCACGGTAACAAACCCCAAGTGGGATACTTTCGTGTCTTTGGTTCAAAATGCTATATCCTTGATAAGCATCGTGGGTCTAAATTTGCTCCTAAAACTCATGAAGGTTTTTTCTTGGTTATGGATCAAACTCCCACACCTACAGTGTCTACAACAATTTCACCGAAAGGTTGAAGGGCGGTGAGGCGTGGTTGATGAATCTAATATTCATAAGTAGAGCAAATGCCTATTGATGTAGGAGACAAGACCCATCGGAAGCCATTCAAGATTTATCTATTGGAAAGATTAGTCCCATGGAAGTGAAGAGTACCTCATCTACATATGTAGGCCCCTACCTCACGGCAAGATGAACCTCAAAGGCAATATGGAGGCCTCACAGTGGAACTCACCAAGATGAGGAAGTGCGACAAGAAGATCCACCAACCTCCTTCTCCACCGCCAAGACAACACCAACAACAATGAAGAAGAAGAGGAAGATGAGGATGATGAGGAAGCTCGTAGCGACCACAACAAAAGCTATCGAGTCAGAGCAAGAGTCAGAAAAAATCATCCCGTGGAACAAATGATGAGCGACATCGACTCAGGAGAATTACTCGCTCTAAAACTCGCTTAGCTAACTTTTGTGAGCATTACTCATTTATCTCTAGTCTTGAACCTATGAAGGTAGAAGAAGCACTTGAAGACCGGATTGGGTGAGCGCTATGCCGCGAAGAGCTACACAACCGAGAGGAACAATGTATGGACTTTGGTAGAAGCCCAGGATGATCAAAGCGTCATTGGAACCAAATGGGTGTTTGGAACAAGCAAGATGAAGATGGACAAGTCATCGGACAAGGCTGAAATCGTAGCTCAAGGTTACACACAAGTCGAAGGTATGGACTATGGTGAGACCTATGCCCCCGTTGCTAGACTTGAGTCTATTCATTCTTCTTGCTTATGCCAATCACCATAATATTACTCTCTATCAAATGGATATTAAAGTGCTTTCCTAAATGGTGAAATTGAGGAGGAAGTATTTGTGAAACAACCTCCGGTTTGTGAATCCTAAAAAGCCTAATCATGTTTACAAGTTGCACAAAGCTCTTTATGGTCTTAAACAAGCTCCTAGAGCTTGGTACAAATCTTGACTAGCTTTCTTCTTGAAAAGGATTTGAGATTGGAAAAATAGACTCGCGCTATTCACGAAAAGGGTTGATGGTGAACTATTTGTGTGCCAAATATATGTTGATGATATTATCTTTGGTTCTACTAACCCTCATTTTAGCGAGAAGTTTGGAAAGCTCATGTCGAATATGAGATGTCCATGATGAGTGAACTCAAATTCTTCCTTGGGTTGCAAATCAAGCAATCTAAGGAGGGTACTTTGTCTCACAAACAAAAGTACTAAGGATCTCTTCAAGTTCAACATGCAAGAAAGCAAGGTATGAAAACCCCATGCCTACAAGTGGACATAATGACTTGACAAAAGATGGAGAACCCGTTGATCAAAGGTTTACCGATCTATGATTGGTTCTCTACTATATCTCTGTGCTTCTCGTCGACATAATGTTGAGTGTATGCATGTGTGCTCGATATCAAGCAGCCCTAAAGAATGTCATCTTAAAGCTGTTAAAAAGAATTGTGAGATATTTGATACACACACCAAACTTTGGCATTTGGTATCCTAAGAGGGCCTCTTTCGATCTTGTTGGCTATTCCGACTCGGACTATCTTTGGAGCAGGGGTTGATAGAAAGTCAACCGAGTGCGTGTCAATTCCTTGGACGATCCCTTGTATCTTGGTCCTCCAAGAAACAAAATTGATATCATTATCTCTGCGAGCGGAATATATTGCTCTTTGGTTCATGTTGTGTTCGGTTGCTATGGATGACACAAGCGCTTAGGATTATGGGATACATGTGAGACATGTTCCTTTGCTTTGTGACATTGAGAGTGCGATTAAGATTGGACACAATCCGTGCAACACTCTCGAGCGAAACATATTGAAGTTAAATCACCATTTTATTCGTGATCACATTGCCAAGGGTGACATCAATCTTAAGCATGAGGCCGACAAACAACTTGCGATATCTTTACAAAACCACTTGATGAAAGTGTTTTTGTCGCAGAAGTGAGTTGAACATCATTGATGCTTCAAACTTGGAGTGAAAACTCCATTGATGCATGCAAGGCATGAGCCTACTGACTAATCCTTGATATTTCTCTTATGATGATGATCATATGTCTTGGACACATTGCCCCCTTGTATTGCATCTAACTCCTTGCAGTACTTGGATGATCTACATTCCACAATTACCACAAACTCAAATCTTGAGTAATCTTGTCATTGAACAAGTATCTAGCTCTTTGGGATGTTGAGTTCAAGAACACAATTCCACATATCCTTTTGACACCTTATACATCTAGTATTTCCTCTTGTCATCTTGGATATCCTTGAGTATTTCCTTTTGCCTAACCCATGTAGGAAGATGAACTACACAAGTGGAAATGGTGCCAACTTCACATTCTATGAGCACCTACATCAAGTTCACCTACATGAACAAAGCAACAACAAGCCCAAGGTATGTTTTTCACATCTTCAAGGAGCTTTGCTCAAAGACATGAGTACAAGCAACTTCATAAGATGTGATCACATCAAATGTTAATCAAAAATGGCAACCCCATTTTTGCTTAAGCGATAAGTATGACCTATGATCAAATGTTCTCATTTGACTCCTAAATCAATATACTCAAACATAGGTGACTTTGTTGCCGACCCTTTTCTAGATAAGTACATATGTTTTGGAGTCTTTCTGTTGTCTCTTATGTTCTCTCATTGAGTTTTCATTAAATTCAAAAAAAAAACTTCATCTAGCAATCTTTTTTATTTTTATTCTTCTGTTTTTGTGAATATACTTTTGGCTCTGATCAATTCCTTGAAAATCATTTACAAATTCATTGCAAATCCTTTGAAACATTCCTTGCAAAGTGAGCTGAATTATTTACATTTCCCTCGAATTAAACTCGGCGTCACCGACTTAATTATTCGGTCTAACGAAAAGGATGCCCTAAGTCCGACTTTGGACTCACCGATCCATATCAATTGGTGTCACCGATTTATTTCTTCGGGATATCATCTTCTGCAGCTCCACTCAATGATTCTCTCGCATGTTTCTTATTGCCTGTTGTGATTCGATCCACTTCTTTCCATCTTACGACCTTCCTAGTTTGATGTCCTTTTGGCACTTGATGTCAAGGGGAGAAGATTTAGGGGAATAAGTGGAGAAAAGATTTAGGAGGAGAAGAGCAATCTTACCTTAAGGGAAGAATCACATCAAAGCTTTGTCGTGTTCCATTGGATATTACATTTGGCATCATTCTTTTGATTTTGCTTTTCCTTCACAATTGATATCTTATGGAAAGCAAAATCTCGAGTTCATTGAAAATCTTTTAGCCGGAGACATGTTTGCTGTTTCAAGCTAGTGCTCAATATGAGACACTCACTATACATGTCATCCACTTTACTCTTGATGTTCTTCGGTTGGTTGAAGAAATACCCTTGTGTTATCTAACTGTTTTCCCAAGTATATTTCTTGGTACAATGCCAAGGAACCTCAAAGGTAAGTATATGCATCTTGCGAGAATGTGCATGATGGTGACTTACTTGTGAATAACTTGTTTGCAAGAAATCACCATGCACATATGCATTATCACTCACTTCTTTTCATCTGCTTTCTGCATGCATATGGCTGCATGTAGCACATCTTGCTTTTCTCTCTCGGTGTGCTTGTGGTAGTCCAAAACCATAATTTATGAAAATCTTGCACACTTGTAGGGGAGCACATGTACTACATGTTTGTCAAAGCTTTCGTGATAATTACATCTTTCTTTTAGTAAGCTTTGATGTCTTGTTTTGTGTGTTGCCATCAATTACCAAAAGGGAGATTGAAAGCACATTTTCTCCTGGGTGGTTTGGTAATTAATGACAACATACTTTGTGGTTGGACTAATGCTTTTATCAAGTATGTTTAAGTAGTTCAATCACATTGGCATGGCAAAAGGACGAAGAGGTGGCCCCTAAGATGCTAAGGCAAGCATTGGCAAAAGCTCAAGACTCCATTTTTGGTTTAGTGATCCAAGATCACATTGAGTCTATAAAGAATACTATTAAAGGGGATGAGGTTATGATAATGATCTGGTTGCTCAAAGTGCTTAGTGATATATCTCCTAAACTATCGACAACTCTCGACAAATACACTCATAAGTAATCTCGGTCCCACGATTTCCTAAACTCATCCTGAGATGAACCACCTCGGCCATATAGCCAAACCCTAGAAATCTCGGATTTTCGATTCGAACTCGGTCTCACAAACTTAGGTTATAAGCTTGTAACATACGTCATCAAATCGGTGTCACGAGATGATGAAGTCAGTCCCAAGAGATTGGCAAGCCCTAGTCTTTTCTCGAATCGGACTCACCGAGTTGTATTTTCGATCCCAGAAAATCCCAACGTTCACATGTTTTGAACTTTCGGTCTCACAAGTTGTCCCTTGATTCAGCCGAGATTGGTCAAATGTATTAGCAGTTGGATTTTTGTGGAGGCTATAAATACCCTCCACCCCTCTTCATTCGTGGAAGAGCCATCGAAAGAACTACCACTCCTACCTTACATTTAGAGAAAACTACCTACCCTTGTGTTGAGATCAAGTTGCTCCCTCCCACCATATGAAGCTTGATCTCTAGCCTTCAAGCTTTCCACTCAATCCTTTCTTCCACCACAGCCAAATCAGTGAGAGTTGAGTGTTGGGGAGATATCATTTGAAGCACAAAAGCAGGTTCATCATCACCAACACCATCTATTACCTTTTGGAGGTGGTGCCTCCTAGATTAGTTGGTGTCGCTTGGGAGCCTCCGTCGAGATGTGGAGTTGAACCAAGAAGTTTGTAAGGGCAGGAGATCGCCTACTTGAAGATCTACCCGAGTAAAGCTAGCCCTCCGTGGGCGTGAGCCATGATGGCATAGACAAGGTTGCTTCCGTGGACCCTTCGTGGGTGGAGCCCTCAAGTGGACTCTCATGCCGTTACCCTCCGTGGGTTGAAGTCTCCATCAGCGTGGATTGGCGATAGCACCACCTATCGGAACCACGAGAAAAATCTCCGTGTCTCCAAATTGCGTTTGATCTTCTCCACTTCTCTTTACTACTTGTGCAATTTACTTTCGCTGCCCATACTAGAATTGCATGTGTAGTATGCTACTTGACTTGTGTGATATGCAAAATCTGCCAAAATTGTCTTTGTCAAAAGGCATAATTTTTATCTTGTCGAGTAGTCTAATCACCTCTAGACACTCTCACCTTCTTGATCCTACACCAAACAACGGTTTGCTAGGACATAGTGGGTTAGAGGTTTGACATGGCAATTTGGGAGGTGACAAGCAAATGGTAGGCATCGTAGCATTGGCATAGCAAAAAGGAGCATCTAGCAAGCAAAGATAGAAGTGATTTTGAGGTATGGTCATCTTGCACGATATCCATAAGGAAGAAGAACGAGTCAAAGAAGACAAGCGATGCGTGAGCGAAGCGAATCCTCACAACTCGAAAGCAAACCGAAGCTAACGGAGAAGCAACAGGAAAGAAACAATAAACATGGTAAACACACAAGCATAAACATGTCATGATGCACAAATAAGTATGATGCATGACCCGGTTTAATGAGGCATGGCATGGCAAAGTGCAACAAACAATACTACAAGTTAAGTGGAGTTCAATATACAGCAGTTGCATATTAATGAAACACCACATCAATTATTTAGTTTACTCTCGGTTAGGTACACAACAATATTAAATGTTATTAACATGGCAGAGGTGAAGCATAAGTAAACTAACTATTGAAAAGGTTTAAATGAGGCGGAAATAACAAACAACAATTAGGAAATCCCCATATGTCATTTAGCAATTTTAAAGCAAGCAACAATTTAAACATTTTAAATGTTGTTATCATGATCACGGATGACATATGCAAGTTATCACAATTTTATGAAAATGTTGGCAAGAGCATGTTATGAAGCATTTGTCACAGTGGCGGAGCGAAAGGGGTGCCTCGGCCTTCTAGCGAAATGGTGCCACGGCAACATATCGGTTCCGGTAACTCACGGAATCTTGGTGCAAAAGGAGGCATGCGGATGTCGCAACATGCTAGAGATGGTGGGGTGCTCGACTCTAGGTTCCCAGGATAGTGGCATGGAAGCAGTGACAATTTGGACACGGTGCAAACAAGTGGTGATGTGGGTGGAACCCTAATTAATCGATCTTTCACGTTTGGAGGGATCCTAAGGAGGAACACGAAGAACAGCGGAAGCACGAGGAGAAACAGGAAAAAGCGAGAGAAACACTCAACCAACAAGGAATCGATCACACAGTGCTAGATCAACATACACACATGAGATCCACAAGATACATAGTCAACTAGGGTAAGGATACAAAGGAACGTTCATCTCCGGAGGAGGTCTTGAATCCACGAGGATCTTCCGGAAAGGGTCTTGTATCCAGGGGATCTTCTCCTAGATGGAGGTCTTGGCCTCCAATGGAGTAGTGGTCTCTCTCTCAAGAGTAGAGATAGATAGGAGCAAAGCTCACTTAGAATGAGCTAATCAATGCTAAGTCTCAAAGTGAGGAGGGGTCCTATATATAGAGTTTAGAAGCGAAGGGGTATGGGCTCAGCCCAAATCGCGCCTACAGTGAGTCCGGATGATCCGGATGGTGGCGGATGATCCGGGTGTTGGGAATCCGGATGATCCAGGCGACCGTCCGGATGATCGGCCGTCGAGGCTTCTTGTCGCTTACGGATGATCCGGGAGGTCGGATGATCGACTAGACCGGATGATCCGGACGGCGGTCGGATGTCGGCTGTCTCCAACACCCGCTCCGTCTTCTTCTTCTCCTTTCTTCCTTCTTCTCTTCCATGCTTGGCCTTGGTCCTTGGATTCTCCTTGGTCATCTTGGTTGTACCTGAGTATACAAGGTCCACGCGAGGTAATGGCAAGTGTCTCATATCACGAAAGTGGCCGGTTCGGAGGAGTGAATTCACCTTGTGTCCAATGGCGTATGCTCGAGGTCTCGTCATATGTCCTCTTGGGGCTTGGAGAGTAGTCGAGTGTACATGGGGATGAACATGGGATGCTCCATCATATATCCCCCCTTGGGAAAGATCCGACCTCGGATCGTGATCCTCATCACCATGGAAGCGGTTGTCGTAAGCGGACTTGTAGTTGGACGAAGTTGAAGGCATGGTGCAAACCGCGTAGTCAAGGTGTCGCGGAGTGATAGACATGCAAAAGAGCAAAGACAAGCAACACGGAAATACAATGGTTAAGCGCACACAAAGTGTCCATCATGTAAGAATGAGTCCGTGCGGCAAGATTGGTTGTGACAAAGCGAGCTTATCAAGATGATCTAGAATGAGATGCAAAGCATTCATGGGAGAAACGATCATTGTGCACACAAATGTGTTGTAAATATGATCAATGCAACCACGGTGCAAAATGATGTCATAGTGAGGCGGTTTATCAATAGCATGAATATGGCAATGGATGCTCAATATGTATATGTTATCATGCAATTGATGATGGACAATATGATCCTAATGTATGAATATGCCATCAAGGAAGATCACAACAAATTGCTAAGAGTGAACAATCTCATATATCATGGATGACATGGTAATACAAGATCTGACAAGGCAATCATAATGTGGTCAATCCATGCATAGGGTGCAAACTTGTGGTGAGTATGATATGTCCATCGAGCATGACATATATGAGCACAATCAACAAATATGGATGTGGGAGTGCAAGGTGTCAAAGGGTGTTGATGTACCAATGCTCGATGTCGTGGCATGAGTGGAATTTTGAAGGTGCATCAATAAGTCTGGCTCCTCAATGTGAAGGTCCATGTAGCCAATCTCCCATGTCGCTCTTCCGTTCACGAGATGTATCATGTGAACAACAAGAAGAAACAACAATGAAAAGTGACCCATCAATATGCATATTTGAGATTGCTCAAAGAAGGAGTTCACCTTTATGAGTTATCGAAAATGTTGGTGTCGCACATCATGTATGCTTTCACATAGCCATATATGCATAACGGCATCGCCTTGTAAACCTCAAAATGAAACATGACAAACACTCGGGAAAACAAATGAGGTTAGCGGAAATAAAACCTATCATTAGGTGGTGAATACGAACAAGTGTATGCATCATGCTCATCATAAGAAAAACAAGGAGCATTTCAAAGTATGGAGGCATATGATGTAGAACATCCAAATACAAGAGCTCAATCAAACAAGCATGCATCACAAGTATAGTGTCCAAGTCTCCAAGATCAATAAGCATAGCAAGTTGGCACTCAATACAAGGTGATATTAGAGATGCAACTAATGGAGACAAGAGGCAATGATCATGACAAATCATGTGAGAGGCATGAGCATATATATCATTAACCCAAGAAAGCAAGTAATAGAGGAACATGGGTGATGCAACATAGCACGCAATCATAGCGATCAAGTCAAACAAGCTAGTAGTCGAAGATGCAACATACTAGAAGGAATCATGGCAAGCATGTCATGTGTGCAAATAGTGTGCATGAATAATGGACATGACATATCACAAGCATGAAAGTAAGATATGAGGAGAATGGCATGAATGTATTGGTGAGAGGCAATATATAAATAGCAATGGGGCATCATGACTCTCCCAACACAACAAGCATCAATAGTATGGGGCACATGATAAACATAGCAATAGCAAGGATCTCCACCAAGCATGCAAATACACATAGGGATATCATAATGGTTCATCATGGGTAAATGCAAGCAAGGTCCTGGCTTGCATGGCAAAGGCATAGAGCAAGCATAGCATGCAAAGTGAACACGGTAAAATGAGCATAAGGTGACAAGTGGTAAATAGCCCATAGCAGGTGAGAGCCAAGTGGAGGAGTTCTTGCGTAGTCCTTGCGAAGGGGCGGTGGTGAGGATAGTCCACGGGATCCCAAAGCATCGTTGCTCTCAAGAGCTCGTTTGTCAACTCTTGGGATTGAGAGGTTGACAAGTATACATAATACCTACACAAAACAAAGACAAAGAAAATTGTGTGTGCATGGTATATTTACACATCATCCATCATGATGCATGCGTGCTTGTGTTGGTTAGCACTAAATAGCCAATTCTCAAATAAATGAGATGCATGATATAGAAACATGTCATCCATCAGAGATTTGTTAATATGTATGCATAATGGAGACTCAAATTGTGTAATGCATCATGAGAAATATCTAGAGCATTGTTGTTCATGGAATGCATATGGTGTACACAATCATGGGAATCATGCAAAGTATGAAATGCATCAAGATCTCCTAATATGTATGAGAAACTATGGGGTCTCCTCATGAGCAAGTAGTAACATCATGTGGAAAATATTGATAACATCCAAAACAATGCATATTTGGAACAATGTGACCATGGCATGACATATTGGATGAATGCGCAAATCATGTAAAGGAAGCATGGCAATATCATCACATGAAAAACAAAAGCCAATGACCATCATCTAGTCATCTATGCCATAAGTGCAAATAGGATTGATTTTAATGGGGCATGCATAGTTACTATGTTGAGATTGAAATGAGGTAATATGGGATATCTCTTTCATAGCATTTGACAAGTTCAATGGATTGTCAAACATGAAGTGACCAATAGAATTTTCACATGATATCCTATGAAGCAGCATCACAACTAGGAAACTCAACATGCTCATCATCATATTCATCAATAATAGGTAAGTCAAGGCATGAAGGAGTTTCACTAGTATGAAGCATGGTAATAGGTGGGTTGACATCATGGTAGCAATCAATGTCAAGAGAGTCCACTAGTGGGACAAAGAAGCACCATCACCTATGTTACCTTTGGGCGTCGCTCATGTGTTGTAGGTGAGGTGTTGAAGATCGTCTCATTGTCATCTTCATCTTGATGGAACCATGTGGGGGGTGCATTATCGTCCATCATGGCCATAAATCGTCTCCATAGGAGGTATGGACTCATCAATGGTAGGCGTGTGTCGTCATGTAGAGACCTAGCACCAAGGAGAAAACACACAGGTAGAGGGTAAGTCGTTAGAAATCATAGTGGCCTCACGTGCAGTGTCCTTCTACCTCACTCTCTAAGTGTTGTGGCTCACTCACTCCCTCAAGGATGCTCTCACTCATATGGCTGGTGGAGTCACTCAAATGGCGCTCAACCTCACATAGGATGTGTGGCATGCTCTCATGTGTGGGGCTAGTGGTGGTCACACTCATCCTCTCATAGGAAATGCTCTCAATGTCACGTATGGTGGAGTCACTCATGTCACTCATGGGGTGGTGGCTCTCCTCACAGCACTAGGGCATCTCGACATATGTGGGTGTCGGAGAGATGTTGGTGCAAATGTCTCCATGCTCAACTCCTATCGCCGTGGTGAAGGGATGGCCCTTGCGCCTTCTTGTCACGTCTTGGTGTGGGAGCCCATATGATGTGGCACCTCGTGGCTCGTCTCCATGACGAAGGAGTTTCCCATGCTCGGCCATCTTCCTTGGGGGTTTCCAAAGATGGAAGTGTAGCCCTCACTCCTAGTGGTGCCTTGGACTTGATAAATCGATGTGGTACTTTCGTGGAAAGTGGCGAGATGTCGTACATCAAAAGCGAAGATGATTGCACTTGGCGAAGATGCCAAAGTGGTTGGTGTGGCCAATAGCGCCATCTTGGTGGTGGTCATCTCGCGGTCTTCTTTTGTGCTCTTGAAGCTTGGACTTGGCGTGAAGTAGGTATTGTTGGGACTTGTGCATTTAAGCTTGTGGAGCATCTTCATGATGATGATGTCGTTGTCATGCTTGAGCTCGTAGTAGATGTCGTTAAATGGAAATCGTCGTGCACATGTTGCTAGGTGACTTGGCCTTCATGGCGATGTGGGTCGAAGTGAGCGTGATCGCCATGTAGATGTGGGCGAGGACGATTTGCACTTGCATCTTTTTCGCTCGAACTTGTGGCTTGCCGTCGTCCTCTTGAGGATGATGAAGGGAAGAAGACTTGATCAAGGCTCTAATCTCCTCCATCCTTGCATCTTGCTCCTCTTTATGTGCGGCAAGCTTCTTGTCGATGTAGTCCCTTTTCCTTGCTTGAGTGGCGAATGTCGATGGAGATGTTCTCGATCTTGCTCTCTAATCTTGATTGTCGCCTTGTATTTGTCGTTGTAGATCGAAGATGGGCGCTTTGGAGATGTAGTTGTTCCGCGCCGTCGTTGTTGTAAATGAACCGGAGGAATGCCTTGCCTATCCATCACAAGACTCGAGAAAATGAGTGGGAGAAAGAAGAAGCGTATACCAATGTACCTTTGACCAAAGTTGAAGATGAATCAAGTTCACTCAAATGTGGACAATGAAATAGCACTATTGGTACCGATCCTTGTCGATTCTCACACCTACACAAATAAGGCTTATAGTGGAGCTCGGTGAGGATAGTGGCACAAAATTTAATGCAAAATGTTAGCAAGTCAATAATGTTGAAAGATTCACAAATTTACCAAGCGAAACAAGTAGACCAATAGCAATAGAGGTACGCGAAACACACACGGATAGATAAATGGGGTCGTGCAGCAAGGAATGAGCTCAAAATGTGGAATCCACCAGCAACTCATGTTGCACAACTCAAGAGACACTATACGATTGCTCAATAGGCGGATCGACACTTGTGCACAACCTATAAGATGCAAAATGGGTATTCTTTCTATCCCAAGTATGATATGTATGTATGGTTCGGTGTTTCTCTCAAGCATGATATCATATGATGTAGATTTGACAATCTTATGTGCAATGGGGTGATGCTATGCTTGCTCACGAGCTCTTTGCTCTCTTTTGTAAAAGCTTTTTTCTATGGCGATTTTGTACAATGCACAAACCAAGATAGCAATTGTGTATATCTTGGGAACAAACTTGAGGCACAATGGATGATATGATACCAATATGATATGGTATGTATGCTATGGAAGGTATGGCCCTAATGTGCACAATAGCGTTGCGGCAATACTCAAATGGCTAGTCTCGATAGGTAAGTGGCAAAATGGGCTAGGGGTTAACAATGCAATTGCAAGGTGAAAATACAAAGGTGTCGTCGAGGTTACCGTCGCTGCGATGATGAGTGGCGGTGTTCTTGGTGTAGATACCAAGATGATGGAGACTTCGTCCTAAGTGCGAAACACCTTAGGAAATGGAAAGCAAACTCAAAATCTCAAATGACAAATGTCAAAATGGTGATAGCGGAAGCGGTGGTGTTGTTGCACTGGCAATGCGGATGGAATGATGGGCTATACAGTGGGAGTTGAAGTTGCCGTCCCTAAGTAGCGAAAACACCTTGGGAGACACAAGCCACAACAGCTCAAACAACAATTGGCACAAATTGGGTTAAGTTGGGGTTGTCGGAGTGTATGGTGGGAAGGTTATGTGGAAGTGGTGGTGGTGGTGGTTGATGAAGAAACAAGTCCTAAGTGCAGAAACACCTTAGGAGACTCAAGTCACTACTCAAACAACCTCAAATGCTATAGAACAAAATGGGTTAGGTTAAGTGAGTCAGGTGTCTGGATGATATGGTGGAGGGCTAGGCAAAGATGCCAAATTTCAGAAAATATGATGGAGTCAAATGATGTTGGTGGTATTTTTGTGGGATGGGGATGTCGAGCTTCAAAGCGAGCTAAAGAATGTCAAAATAGGAGTTCGGATGAATTAGTTATGGACAAAACAAAAATCAGCGAAGTGGTTTTAGGAGTTAACGGACATCAGGAGGAGGTCAGGATGATCCGAACGTCGGGATGATCACTCGGATGATCCGAATAATCGGCTCGGTTCGGGAATTTGGCGCTGGGTTATCCGGACGTCGAGGCGTCCAGCTGATCGAGAGATGTCGGGATGATCAGGAGATGGTCCGGATGATCCAGACAGAATCAATCCGCTCGGGATTTGCTCGTGGAGGCAATTTTTGGTGAAATGGATGATTTTAGGGCAAAATTTGAGGATTTCGTGGATGGAAGGTGAAACTTGGGAGATGCTAGATCCACTTGAAACCAAGCAAATCCATGGATCAAAATCAACAAAACATCATCAAACCAACAAATCACAAAAAATTTGGGGCTATTTTTGGTGGGATTTTCGGATTTAGGGGCGAAAACAACAAAATCAAGCTAGAAAACACGGTAGGGGCTCCAAAAGCGTGATCAACGTGGCTCATGATACCATATGATGTGGGTGGAACCCTAATTCGTCGATCTTTCACGTTTGGAGGGATCCTCACGGAGGAACACGAAGAACAGCGGAAGCACGAGGAGAAACAGGGAAAAGCGAGAGAAACACTCAACCAACAAGGAATCGATCACACAAGTGCTAGATCAACATACACACATGAGATCCACAAGATACATAGTCAACTAGGGTAAGATACAAAGGAACCGTTCATCTCCGGAGGAGGTCTTGAATCACGAGGATCTTCCAGGAAAGGGGTCTTGTATCCTGAGGATCTTCTCCTAGATGGAGGTCTTGGCCTCCAATGGAGTAGTGGTCTCTCTCTCAAGAGTAGAGATAGATAGGAGCAAAGCTCACTTAAGAATGAGGTAATCAATGCTAAGTCTCAAAGTGAGGAGAGGGGTCCTATATATAGAGTTTGGGGCGAAGGGGTACATGGGCTCAGCCAAGTCGCGCCTACAGTAGTCCGGATGATATCCGGATGGTGGCGGATGATCCGGGTGTTGGGGAATCCGGATGATCCGGGCGACCGTCCGGATCGGCTTCGTCAAGGGCGTTACGGATGATCCGGGGAATCGGATGATCCGCTGGACCGGATGATCTGGGCGGCTGTCGGATCTCAGCTGTCTCCAACAGCCGCTCCGTCTTCTTCTTCTCCTTTCTTCCTTCTTCTCTTCCATGCTTGGCCTTGGTCCTTGGATTCTCCTTGGTCATCTTGGTTGTACTGAGTGTATACAAGGTCCACGCATGAGGTAATAGCCGTGTCTCATATGCGGAAAGTGCCAGTTAGGAAGGTGAATTCACCTTGTGTCCAATGGCGTATGTTAGAGGTCTCGTCATATGTCCTCTTGGGGCGGAAGTAGTCGGGTGTACATGGGGATGAGCATGGGATGCTCGCATCAAGTGGTACATCTCATACATGCAAGGGCATCTCATCACGGTCGTCTCGGGTTATACCTTCAAAGCGTGCATTTTGGGCGGAGCAGTTAAATCGAGAAGTAGTCGTTCACGGGCGTAGTGGAGGTAGGCGTTCACGGGTCATCGTGGGAAGTCGTACTGCAGCGTAGTGGAAGTCATTGTACATGGCGGTAGTGAAATCAGCCAATCTTGGCGGCGGTAGTCGTACATGTCGGAAGAACTTATGCGTATCCATGTTGTCGAACTTGGCGTATCCAAAAGTACTTGGTGAATCCCGTGATGTCATTACGAGGTCATAGAGAACTTGCGTCCATGGAGTAAACGATGGTGGAACTTGGCGCATGGTGTGTATCGTCGGTGCCTCGGGGCATCGGTCGTAGTTATGGTACTTGGGGTGCATCAATGGTGACCAATGATGTCTGAGGCGAAGGGCTCTTGCGTTCTTCGGTCAGCGTGAAGCAGAGGCGAGACAAAGGAAGGGGAAGCGGTCCGGCAGCGTGGACTGGCGTTTGGTGAATCGAGTCCGAGACGGCCAGGCGGTAGCTTTCTTTGTTCGAGTGAAGCGGTATGATTCGAGCAAAATGGAAGCGGCGAGGCAGGGCTGGCGGCGTAGATCGGCGAGACGAGGTTCTGGCGAGTGGCGATGGACTTGGGTTGCAGGCGTCAAGACTTGGCGATGAGTTGCTGCTGTTGATGCAGCAGGGATCTGAAGGGCGCGGAAGAAGGAGAGCGATCCACGAGATGGTGGCCTTGAAGTGCAGGATCGGCGAAGCATGGCCGGCAGCCGGCTTGGAAGCGGTCGGTAGCGCTCGCAGGCGTCGTAGCGCTGGATAAGCGTGAGCGAGAGGAGACGCATGTGGCGGTCGCGAGGCGGTGGTCTGGCCATGGAAGAACGGGCCGAGGGCAGCTTAAGCGGGGCAGTGTGTTAGCCCTCTGGTGGTCGCCGGCAATGTGGTGTGATGGGTCACGGGCGGGCGATGGCAGACGGAGTCCGGCGGAGATGGCACAGAGGTTGAGGTCGAGCGGAGGAGGAGAGCGCGGCGCTTATGATGGCGCGGATCACGGTTTTGGATCGAACCTCTCCGATTGGGGCGAGATGGAGAAGCGGCGGTGAGGGGGCGTGGTGAGATCGAGAATGCGTGGAGTCTGGCGGCGGGCACGGAGCGAGAGGAGAGATGGGGAGGGGGCTCGGGGCTAGGGTTATAGGTTTAGGTGGGCTGGATGGGCATGGCGCCAAATGGGCGGCATTTGGTATGAGGGTTTGGCTGGGCTCTCTCTCCTACTAAAAAAAAAAAAAAAAAAAAGATTAGAAAAAGAAAAGAAAAAGGGGGTTAGGGGAAGAAGTTGGACCTAGGATAATTTCTCGGATTCA
>JAHHZJ010000433.1:0-41740 GCA_021437245.1 Aegilops speltoides
AAAGGTTAGAGGTTCATGGCAATTTGGGATGGCTGGACAAACAGTAATAGGTAGCAAAGCATAGCGAAGAACGAGGCAACTAGCATAGCAATGATAGTAGTGAGATCTAGGGTAGCGGTCATCTTGCCCGAAATCCCGCAAGGAAGAAGAACGAGTCCATGAAGAAGACAAACGGACGCAATGATCGAGCGAATCCTCACAACTCCGAACGAAACCGGCTAACGAGAGAAGCAAACCGAAAGAAGCAAACAACATAGTAAACAACCAAGCATAAGCATGTCATGATGCACAAACAAGTATGATGCATGACCGGTTTAATGAGGCATGGCATGGCAAAGTGCAACAAACAACACTACAAATTAGTGGAGCTCAATATGCAACGAGTTGCATATTGACGAACACCACATCAATTATTTAGTTCACTCTGCTTAGGTACACAACAATGTTAAATGTTGTTAAACATGTCAAGGGGTGAAGCATAACAAAACTACCTAACTAGGCAAGTTTAAATGAGTAGGAAGAACAAACAACGATTAGGAAAATCCTCATAAGCATATTATGAATTTGGTACTGTTCTGCCCTAAAACACATTTTAAAGTTGTTAAACAGGAGAATAAAGTGGACCATGTTAATCTAGGCATTTTTCCACCCCATTTACATATAAAGTTTATTAAATTCGGAGTTACGGTTACTTAGTTATGAAATAAATCATTTTAACATGGCATTTATGCAAATTTAAACAAACAGCATTTTAACATTTTAAACATGGATGAAAGTGGCATATTATGAAACTAGACACAATTTTAAGCATTTTTCATGTTTAAATCATTTTAATCCGATGCACCATTTGTGAGTTATTAAATGCATGATCATGAAGGGTTTTTCTGTAAAACAGCAATTCCTGGAAAAATAGCAAAATTCGCAGGGCATAGTAAAAAAAATATATGGGCCGAATCTGCTGGCTGGCCCAACAGGAACAGGGCGCTGGAGGCTGCTCACCATGGGCTCTTGGCCCGGATCTGGGGAGGCAGAGGAGGCCGGCTTGGCCTGGCTACGCAGAGGAGGCTGGGCCCTCCTGGCGCTGGCGACGCGGCCCAGGAGCGATGCGGTCGTGGCCTCTCCCGAACGAGAGGCTGGCGGGGCGCCAGCACCCAACGGCGATGGAGGACGGCGGTCAATGGCGATGGGGAGGCGCGGGGAGGCCGGAACGGGGCCGCAGGTGGCCGGATTCGGCGGAGGTCGTGGTCGGGGACCCGTTCCCGGCGTCGGCGGTGAGACCTAGGGCGGCGGCGGCAGTTCCTGGAAAGGGAGAGAGAGGGAGGTAGCGAGGTGAGGGAGAGCTCGGGCCAGAGACGGAAGGAGAAGGAGGCGGGGGTCCAGCCTGACCCTGGCGCGGCGGCGAGGGCGCAGGAGTGGCGAGGGGCGCGGCCAAGGGGTCGACGGGAGCTCGTGAACGAGGGCGCCATGGGAGGAGCTCGGGTAGGAGGCGTCGCGGCCGAATCCTGCTCTGCTGCTGCGGGCACGGGGACAAGGAGGAGGGAGCTCGTGCTCCTGCTGGTGCTCGTCGGCGTCGGCTCGCTAGCCGGGGGCAGGCGAAGCCGGTGGTCGTGCTCGTGAGGACGAGGTGGTGGGGAGCACGGGCTTCGATCTGGTGGTTGGCTAAGAAGGCAGGGAGGAGGCGACGATGGAAGGTGGTTGGCTCGGTTTGCAAATCGAGGAGGTGGGTGGATCGACTGGATGGATGGTTCGAGGAGATCCAGAGGAGAGGTGGGTGGCGAGCGATGGTTGGGTAGGGATGGATCCCGAGGGGATTTTTGGAGAGAGTGGCGGCGGCGGCTAGGATGGGGATGGGACAGCCGGCCTAGGTTTTAGGGTTAGATTATTTATGTAGCAAGGATTTGGTTTGGGGCTATTTCGTCCCTCCGATCAAAATCGGACGGTCGGGAAAAATAGGTTAGGAGTCCAAATAAGAAAACGGAGACGCGTTTTGTAGACGTTAGGGGATGATCCGACCCAACGGTAACGACAGACCGGTTCGGTTCGCAAGTTTCGGACACGCACACGGGGGTGCTGCGAGCTGGAAAGAGAGGTCGACGAAGACTTACGCGGTTTTGTGGTCTCGAGAAAGAGAGAAGAGAGGGGTCCAAATGGTGCGAGGGAAGGTCAACAAGGACAAGGGGTCGACAAAATGCCAACGCAGTAAAGAAAGAAAGGGCAATCGCGAACGGATGCAAGTTTTATGAAAACGATGCCGATGCAATGCGCATGATGCATGAGACGAAAAGCATGACATGAACAAAAGCAAAACAAAACAACAAAACCCAACCACGAGGGAAATAAAATAACACATCTCCGGAAAAGGAAAGAGTTGGAGTTACGAATATGGAAGGTTACATCCGGGGCGTTACAACACTCCACCACTACGAGAGGATCTCGTCCCGAGATCTAGGATGGCACCGGAGGGAAAAGGAAGAGAAAGAGGAAGAGAAGAGGTAAAACTAAGTTGCTTCTTTGACGAACGAGTGAAACCATGAACCTTGAGAGGTTGAGCAATTTAAAAGAAAGAGTACAACAAAGATGAACGAGATTGCAAACAATCCGGTAGAAAAATGAACAAGGAGTATTACGAGAACTTGAAGGTTGAAACACATGGAAATAAGAGCTTCACGAACGAAAAGAATATGACCACCTCGGTATAATGAGATAGCCAAGGAATAAGAATGCGAGAATCGGACAGACTCCAAAGAGAAAAGAGAAGAAAACTTGATGAGATGAAAAGATATTGAAGAGATGATACAACACTCCGGTTAAATGGATAAGCAAGAAACGAACACGACCCTCACAAAACGAGATGATGAGTGAAAAGAGTAACATCACAATGCCTCCGGAAGAAAGAATAGAAGATAGATCATAGGAATAAGAAAACGGAGAAGGAAATGCCAACTTCGCCACTTAATGAGCTTGGAAAGCACCCTTGCAAGAAGGTTAGAATAGAGTTGTTGGAAAATCAACAACGAGAAGGACAAGCTTGTTGTGGGCTTATGGCAAACATCTCAAAATGATGAGGTGACAACCGGCCACTATCAAAATCAATTGCTTGCTTGAGATCAATGAAGAGATGAAAACTGCTTCATCAAGATGATATAGATATAACTTGGATCATTGATAAGCACCACAAATAGCAATAACCCTTAAGGAAAGGCTTTAGGTGAAATATGACACAAGATAACTCCAACGAAGAAGTTGATTGGTCGAAAAGATCTCTTGAACGAAGAGAAAATGATGGATTTAAAATACCTCATTCTTGACAACAAGTGAATCATGGAACATGAACTCAAATTATCAAGAATGACATAATACCACCTCCAAAATATGGTAGAAAGAATTGCACTTTGGAATGCAAGATGAAGAATGCTTGAACTCCTCAAAACAAAACATGTGTTGAGCACCATGTTTATTTTGAAGTATGGCTTGGCGGGTCATAACTTCAAGAGAAAACTTGAAGAACAAATCGAGAATGAAAGGAATCCTTGACGAACCGTCATGTAGAGCCTCCATGAAGAACTCCGGTAATAAAAGGATGATCAAAAGAAAGAGAAGTTGAAAACACAAGGTGAATTCTTGCAATGATTTAGATGGATCTTCGTGATGATGAGAGCTTGGAGCTCCGGGAAAAGAAAAGATGAAACAACTGAAACCGAGAATTTATTCATCATGAACAAACTCCGAAAGAAGGAATGAATCACCTTGGATGACACAAGAATAAGAATTATGTTATGCATATCCTTCACAAATTTAAATTGATGACAAACAACGGATTTGGCATACTACTTATTCTCGTAGAAAGGATTAAAAAAAAATATAGCGCAAAACTTGAGAAGGTCTTCATGAACCACCGGTAGGATTGAAAAGAACGAATGAATTGATATGATAACAAAAGAAAAGAATCTGAAGGAACCACCGATGGGATTTGGAAACAACGAATATTTGATATGAGAACGAAGGAAGTGAAATCTTGAACGAACCACCATAAGAATTGAAAATGAACATAGCAAATGCACAAATCACCGGAAAGAATTGCAAAATGAATGAAGATACTTGAGGGGATTTAGATACATGAGAACGAAGAGATCATGAACTGATTAGAGGATATTCGATTGATGCACCGGCAAGATAGGAGAATGATAACTGACAGCTGAGAATGAATAAACCTGAATTGATGGACTCCGGATGACAACTGAGAAGACTCTTGAATAGATCTGGATGGGTATGAAAGGAATTCTCACAATCGAAAACCATTATGAGAGGATGGCAACAAGCTAGCACCATGAATCTTGAAGGGAATAGAGCAAGATTAAAGAGAAACTCTTCTTCGGTCTTCAAATGATGAGAATGACAACGAGAAACACCACCAAGAATTATTGAGGCACACCGGAAGGATCAAAAGCGAAGAGGTTGAGCCAACTATGAAAAGAATTTGAAAGATCTTGGAGAAAAGCATTTGGTCGATGATAACTCATTCTTACGCCAAACTTGGAAAAGAATTTGAGATAGCTCGGAATAATTAGAAGAGTCGTAAGATCCTCGAAAAATCCGTGGGTTAGGGCCCACTCAAAAGAAACACCGCTGAAAAGATTTAAAAGAGATGTTGCACCGGTTGAATTAAATGACTTGAATGAGATACCAATCTCGAAAGAGCTTGAACGAATTAAGAATGGAAACACAAATCTTCGAGATATCTTGAGCACTCCGGAATAACAAATAGCGAGAAGTAGAATGATAATGAGGTGCACCGGTATGAGAAGACATTGAAACGAGGAAAGGAATATGATGAATATCGAAAGCTTGAATAGGATCCATCGGAGGAGAGACAACAATGAAGGATGATGAACTTGAAGCTGTTGAGCATCTTCAAGGGAAATCACTGGATCAGAACATTGATTGAAAAGAATGAAGAGACTTCACATGAATAAATGGATACTTGATTAAAATAAATGAGTCCTTGAAGAAAAAGGGTGGGAGGGTGGGGAAAACAAAGACAACTTGGGATGAACGAAACAAACACCGTTGGGAAAAACTTAAGAGTTGATCTTGCGGATGGGAAAAATGATGGGATCCACTTGAAGAGAAGCACACCGGTTGGAAAGGAGTTGACATGACAAAATCAATGATCAAAAGGATTAGTATTCACATAGCAATATGAGAACACCGTTTAGAAAGGTATGGAATCAACATTTGACTTTGAAGCAACTCGAATACCACAAATAAAACAAAACAAAGGATTTGGCTTGCAGAATAAGCCGGAACAAACATATGATAGAGATTTCGTCCAAAGTTTTCGTGGTGGGGCCTACACGGGCTCAATCGTACAGCACCATCATGTACAAGGCAGTGCACATGACATACGAAGCGTCCCCGAGTTGGCATAGCCAAGGACTCTTTAAGACACAACGAGACCACTGTAAAACCAACCGTGATTAGGAGGACCACTAGACGTCGAACCCCAATTTCATATCATACATCCGTCGGAAAGATGTCCTAAGAGCTACTTGAATTCCCACCTATAAAACTCCCGAAACTTTCTGGTTATGCAATCTGGTGTTGGGGATACAGGGGAGCAATATATCTCACCCAAACTAACAATCCCTACATCCGCTTGTATCCATCCGTCAACACATAACCAAGAAACCTTCGAAATCGTCTACCTCAACCTTCAAAAGCATCCGTTATACGAAGTCATGGCAATACTCCCGTACTCACCTCAAGATTGGGTTAGCGGGTTATCTCACCAACAACGCATAAAAGAGATTTTCGATGTCGGCGTATTTAAACTCAGGTATTCCGAACTGCAACGATAAAATTATGACGACAACACCTCGGAGCTCAACTCCCCGGGACACTGCCACAACCCCTAAATGTCAGGAGGCACCATGACAATGTTGTCATCATAAAACCATCGGAATGATTCTAAGATACCCGCGTGATCCTAAAAAAATTTTAGTGAAATTTGAGAAGAGAAGAGTCAAAACTCTACGTCAGGATACCTCACCAGAAGGTCGAAGGGACTGGGGAGTAAAAAGAATTCCTAACTCTCCGATATATATAATCCTAAATGACTCAAAACATTTCTCTAGACACAACTCGCCACTAAAACGATCAAGCAATGGGGCTCCTAAGGTCGGGAAGGCTCGATACCAACTTATAGCGCCCTCGATGCGGCTATATCTCCCACGTGTCGGCTAACGACTTAGAGGCATAACCGCATTGAAACCAATGTCGCAAGTGAGGTAATCTTCACACAACCCATGTAATACATAAGGGAAAGAGATACATAGTTGGCTTACAATCGCCACTTCACACAAATACATGAATAAAGCATTACATCATCCAGGTACAATCAAGGTCCGACTACGGAACCAAAATAAAAGAAGCACCCCAAATGCGACAAACGGTCCCCGATCGACCCCAACTGGGCTCCACTACTGATCAACTAGAACGAAACAACACAAAGGGCAAGATCTTCAACGAGCTCCTCCGTGAGCTTGGTTGCTGAAAGTGCAACTAATCCCCGGGTGGTTTTGGTAATTAATAACAACATATATATCATTGAACTAATTAACTCTTGAGAATATTTCAGAAAGTTCAGTGATACGGGTATGGCAATGACTGATGGTGTGGACCCCTCAAAATGCTAGGGAAAACATTGGCAAAAGCTCAAGACTCCATTTTTGGTTTAGTGATCCAAGATCACATTGAGTCCATAGGAAAGCCAATACTATTAAAAGGGGATGAGGTTATGATGATGATCTCGTTGCTCAAAGTGCTTAGTGATTTATCTCTCAAACTATCGCAATCTTTCATTCCAACATAAACCCATAAGTAATCTCAGTCCCACCGATTCCTTAAACTCACCACACCGAGATGAACCACCTCACCATATACCCAAACCCTAAGAATCTCGGATTTTCCGATTCCAAACTCGGTCATTCGAAATTGGTGTTGCTAACCTTCAGAACATACGGACTCAAATCGGTGTCACCGAGATGAGAAAGTCGGTCCCACCGAGATTGGCAAACCCTAGACTTTGGAAGAATCGGACTAACCGAGATTGTATTTTCGGTCCCACTGAAAATCCCAACGTTCACAAGATTTGAACTTTCGGTCTCACCGAAGTTTTCAACTTCGGTCCCGACCGAGATTGCTCAAATGTGTGTAACAGTTGGATTTTGTGTGGAGGCTATAAATACCCTCCACCTCCTCTTCATTCGTGAAGAGAGCCATCAGAAAGAACTACCACTCCTACCTTACATTTCTGAGAAGAAAACTACCTACCCTTGTGTTGAGATCAAGTTGCTCCACTCCTACCATATGAAACTTGATTCCTAGCCTTCCCAAGTTGCTTTCCACTCAATCCCTTCCTCCACCACAGCCAAATCAGTGAGGAGAGTTGAGTGTTGGGGAGATTATCATTTGAAGCACAAGACCAAGGAGTTCATCATCACCAACACCATCTATTACCTTTTGGAGGGTGGTGCCTCCTAGATTGGTTAGGTGTCGCTTGGGAGCCTCCGTCAAGATGTGGAGTTGAACCAAGAAGTTTGTAAGGGCAAGGAGATCGCCTACTTCGTGAAGATCTACCCCGAGTAAGGCTAGTCCTCCGTGGACGTAGGCCATGATGGCATAGACAAGGTTGCTTCTTCGTGGACCCTTCGTGGGTGGAGCCCTCCGTGGACTCTCGCAGCCGTTACCCTCCGTGGGTTGAAGTCTCCATCAACGTGGATTGACGATAGCACCACCTATCGGAACCACGAGAAAAATCTCCGTGTCTACAACTTGCGTTTGCTCTTCTCCTCCTCTTATTTACTACATGTGCAATTTACTTTCTGCTTCCATAACTCTAGAATTGCATGTGTAGGGTGATACTTGACTTGGTTATCTTTGTGAACTTGCTAAAAACTTGTCCTAATCAAAAGGCTAAACTTTTAAGTTGTCAAGTAGTCTAATCACCCCCCCTCTAGACATACTTCCGATCCTACAAGTGGTATCAGAGCTTTGGTCTCCATTGGATTGGTTTTTCATTGCATTGGATTCCATAAGCTTGGTTTCACAACCTAGGAGAGTATGGCGTCTAGTGAGGGTAATTTCCGTAGAGGTCCTTACTTTGATGGTTCAAACTTTGCTAGTTGGAAGCACAAAATGAAAATGCATATTCTTGGACATAACCCTGCCGCATGGGGCATTATTTGTGTTGGCTTGCAAGGTGAGTTCTTCGAGGAAGGAAAAGTTCGGATCGCGAAGCTACTGGCGATGAGTTGCGGATGTTCTGAACAATGCTCAAGCTTGTGACATTCTCTTCAATGCTTTGTGTCGAGGAGTTCAACAAGATCAGCCGTCTTGAGAATGCAAAAGAGATTTGGGATACTTTGGTCAAAATGCACGAAGGTACCGAGTCTGTGAAGGAATCAAAGCTAGATGTTCTTCAAGGTCAGCTTGACAAGTTCAAGATGAAGGAAGGTGAAGGAGTTGCTGAAATGTACTCTAGGCTTGCTCTCATCACCAATGAGATGGCAGGCTTAGGAAGCGAAGAAATGACCGACCGATTCATCATCAAGAAGATCCTCAGAGCTTTGGATGGAAAGTATGACACCGTGTGCACTTTGATCCAAATGATGCCAAACTACAAAGATCTCAAGCCTACGAAGTCATTGGAAGAATTGTTGCTCATGAGATGACACTTAAAGATAAGGAAGAGCTTCACAACAAGTCAAGTGGTGCTTACAAAGCTACAGTTGAAGCTCCCACATCCTCAAGTGACAAGCTAGTTTCCAATGAAGAGATAAGTCTAATGGTGAAGAACTTCAACAAATTCTACAAGAGTAGAAGCAAGGAAAGAAGCTCAAAGTCTAGATCATATGATGAAAAGAGATCTTCTAGTCGTGATCGAATCTGCTACAATTGTGGAAGACCGGACACTACTCAAATGAGTGTTCGACTCCCCACAAGAGAAGAGAAGAATCTCCAAGAAGAATAAGCTCAAGGGAAGAGTCACCTCGAAAAGAGAGAAGGAGTAGAGATGATCGTTATGAACGAAGATCCTCTCGGAGAAGCAAGGATTCGGAAAGGAAAGACAAGTCATCAAGGAGCTACACAAGAAGAAAACATCAAGCTCATGTTGGTGAATGGGTTTCGGCTCCGACTCGGACAATCACTCCAAAGAAGCTATCACTCCAACTCCGAATACTGATCAAGATGAAGGTGTTGCGGTCTTGCTCTCGTGTCCTCCAACTCCAACTCCTATGACATATTTGATTCACCAAATGAGGGAATTGGAAGATGCTTCATGGCAAAAGGCCCCAAGGTATCACATCCTGAGTTTATTGACTTTGATAGTGATGAGGATGACTTGCTTGGTGAAGATGAGCTTTTACATGACAAATCTAGTGAGCTTAGTAATGATGAACATGCTAATAGTCTTTATAGTCGAGAAGAGTCGAATGACAATGCTATGAAGGAGATTGAGCGTCTAACTAAAGAACTAAACACTCTTAAGTTAGCTCATGAAACAACTCAAGAAGATCATAGAGAGCTCCTAAGATCTCATGAGAAGCTACGCTTCGAGAAGCTCAATCTAGAGCAAGAACATGAGTTTCTAAAAGCTATCAATGACGATCTTGAAAGAAGAGTTCTTCATATCTTGCCAAACGACTTCTCTTGTCTAATTTCTTGCCACCTATTAAAACTAAGCATGACAAGCATAAGAAAAATTCTTCATCTAGTAGTAACAATAATCATGCTAAATCAAATGTTGTTACTTCTAGAAATTCTCTTGATTCCACTAACAATGTTTCAAGCCAAGTTTTACTTGAGCAAGAAAATAGTTTATTGAAAGGGATTATAGAGAAAGGTGTCTACAAGAGTCTTGCGGAAGCAAGAGCTTTGAGGAAATTGTTCGCAAACAAGGAAGACAGGAAGAATCAAGGAATTGGTTTTGAGCGAAAGTTCAACGCCGAGGGTGTTGAATGGGAAGAAGGTCAATATCCCACTCCAAAGTTTGTTTCAAGAAGAGAAGTATGATCCTACTTCTTCCAATGAGGAACAAGCTCAAGACGACCTTCCACCACAAGACCACAAGCTAAAAGGCAAGGACAAGCTTCAAGAGGAGATTGATGCATTCATTGAAGCACCCAAGGCCATGGTCAAGTGGGTTCCCAAGGCAACTTCAAGTTCTACTTCAACAAGCTCAACTACTACCCCAAGGATTCCCATCAAGATGATGTGGATCCCGAAGAAGAAGAACTAGAGAGTTCTTGAGGGTGACTCCGCCAACATACTTCACTCACATTCATTTTGGCAAAGAACTTGTGCAATCAACTTCCACATCTTGCACTAGTTCATGGAGTCACAAACCCTCTTGTTGGTAAGTCAAGGGACAAGGTAATCATTGCTTTCATGGACATCATCTAATGTGTACTTCAATCTATGTCCATGGATATTCTTGTTTGTTCCTTGTGGGACTAACCCATGTAGGTATTGAAAGTGCCCGAATCCAAAGGATTGCTCCCAACTCTTGATGATCTACATCAACATTGAGCATCCACATCTTCAACATCTACATGAAGTCTTCAACGACAACCCAAGGTTAGTTTGACCCTTTAAAAGGGGTTCTCACATCAAGGGGGAGCTTTGCTCTAAAGAATTGAGCTAAAGCATCTTCTAATGATGTGAACACATTAATGCTTTATGGAAAAGTGGTAACCCCACTTGTGCTTAAACGATGAGTATGACCTATGATCAAATGTTCTCATTTGACTCCTAAGTCAATATACTCATATATAGATGACCTAGTCATCGCCAAATTGTGTGCTAGTTGCTAGAGTTTTGTTTGTGCATGTTTGACACATATTTCATTTGCTATCTTATTGTGTGAGCATGTTGGATGCATGATTTAATTCATTCAAGGACATCCATTTGTTGCTTTGGTCTTATGGATTTTTCTTTTTGACCAAATAGATGGACAAGAATGCCTAAGGTCCTCCCCTAGCTATCTATGCTTTCTTGTCTCAAACTCTATTCATGCTTATATCACAAACTTTGAACAAGACTTTTTGAGATGCATCGAGTGAGGAGCACTGAGCCACCGATCCGTCAAAAGCCTAAATTCCAAAACCTTCTAAGTGATTTCGGTCAAACCAATATACTCAAATCGGACGGATCAAATGACTTGGATTGATCTAGGTTTTCACCTCGGTGAAACCGAGTTATAAATTCGGCGTGACGAAGTGTGTAATCGCACGCATTAACCATCTCGGTCCCACCGAAGTTTTCCATCTCGGTCCCACCGACAGCCGAAGGTATATATACCGAGGACAGCGCTGATTACTTCTTCAAAACGCCTCGCCTCAAACCCTTATTTGCCATCGCCGTGGTCTTCGGATCGTCTCCGCCGTCGCTCAGGCGCCTCGCTGGTCTCCATCGTCGTCAACGGTCAATCCCACCGCACCGTTGCCGCCGTAGTGAAGCTTCACCAGATTGGGTGAGTTTCATCCCTCTCGTGCCTCTACTGCTGATTCTATGCACGATAGGTGTTGCCCAGCTTCTTGCCAAGATTGAAATCTTTCTATCCAGCAAATTAGGTCTTAGAACAAAATTCGAGTGAAAATTTTAGGGTTAGGTTTCCGCCGAACACATCTCGGTGTGACCGATTCTACATTCTCGGACTGACCGATTTGGCCTCTGGCCATTGCACTGCACTTTTCGGTGAAACCGAGTCGTGCAAATCGGTAAGACCGAAGTGAAGATTTAGTGAAACCCTAGTGGTCTCGGCTCGACCGAAACCCATTTCGGTCCAACCGAAAGTGGTGTGAACGGTTAGGTTTAGACACTTCGGATTCACCGAATTTAAGATTCAGTCAGACCGAAATGTATTCTGTGAAAACCTAAAACTAATGTTTGAACTCATTTATTTTGCAAAATCCTCTGCAGTTTGTGATAACTCTTCTATTCTGCCTATACCTATTCCATTCACAGGTTGTCGGTCATGTCCGATGCAAGTGACAGCCGAACAGGTCCGAATCACCGCTAAGATTCCAGAGGCAAGTGACAAGTCCCAAGCAAGCAGTTCTTCAGATGATGGAGAGAGGAGCACTCCAAGTGGATTGCCTCCACTGCCACAGGGCGTGAAGAAGAGGAATTCGATGAGGAAGACTCGACTTTGTTGCAGATGAGGAGATTACTTCCAAGCCAAAGAGGCAAGTGGTTGCCAAGGGCTATCAAGGGCAACAACAAAGAAAGGCACCAAAGAAGGTGAAGAAGTCCACAGTTGCAAAGAAACTGAGCATGGAAGAAGAAACCTCCAGCAAGATCAAGAAAACTTCCAAGAGGAAGAGGCTAGTTCATGATGAAGCTGATGATGATGATTCTGATGAGGAAGCACCTCAGCCTCCTCAGAAGCAGAAGTTGATGGGAGATGCCATCAGGGCAGGAGCACCCACAAAAGCTAAGCCATCAGCTCCAGCAAAGGCAGCCCAAGCCAAACCTGCTGCCAAGCCAAAGAAGACAGTGAGAAACATTCCTGCTTCAGAGAAGAAGAAGGACAATGTGCCACCTGCTGAATCTGAAGACGAGGCACATGTTTTGCTGAAGCTCAGACAGAAATTGCCAGTTCATAATGATGCTCATCCTCGAGCTGAAAATATGAAGGAAAGGAAGGACAAAGGTCTCAGGCTATGGAGGCAAGTTGATCCATACGCCACCAGGAGAAGGACAGCTGTTGACTCAAGGTTCCACACCAGAGAGCAACAAGATTTCTATGAGACAGTTCTTATGGATAAGAAGCCAATTGTTCTTGACACGAGATCGTTATTTCGGAAATACATCGACAAAGTGAAAGCACAGAGACTACTTCCCACATGTGCATGAGAGCTTCACCGCTTGTGGAGTTGCTGAGTTTGTTGGTCGAAATTGACCGCTTGGAATGACGAGATGATCATGCAGTTCTATGCCACCGCACATTTCTATCCGGATGGCGTAATTGTATGGATGATGAATGACAGAGATTCCATTCAACTGTTGAAGAATGGAGAGCGTTGCTGAATGCACCAAAGATCAAGGGACGATGATGTTGATGTCTATGGCATTCCGAAGAAAAATCATGAGTCGATGAGGAACATGTACAATGAGGTACCTGACAAGGATGTAGAGATATGGAAGCTTGGATCAGTCTACCATCTTCAGGCAGGTCTCCCAACCACCAACACCATTCTGAGGCATACTTTGATGCCAAAGTCAGGAGACCACCGCATGATAAGAGGATACTCTATCAACATGCTGCACATTCTGGATCAGAAGACACCTTTTAAGGTGATGGACCTGATAGTAGAGACTATCAAGAGGACAGCAGCAGACCAGAAGAGGTCGTGTGGGTTTGCTCCGCATATTCAGATGCTCATTAATGCCAAGTTTGGCACGGACACCTACCTGTTGGATAGACCCCACTTGCCATTGCAGCCTGAACATGAAGATAACGAAGTTGTGATGACTGAGGATGCTCCCACATCTGTGGAAGGACATGCTAAGACTGAAGCTGCCAAACAAGCAAAAGCTGAGAAGGAAGCAGCAGCAAAGCCCAAGAGCGTTGGAGAACAACTTCTTGAAGCCACTCAGAGAATTGAGCTACGCTGGCCAGCATAGTGCAGTCTCGGGAGAGCCTTGAGAGGATAGTTGAAGATAAGTTCCATGCTCTGGACGCTGTCGATCAAGTGCAGTCACCGCCAACAAGCTTGAGGCGGACATTGAGGAAGCCAAGAGGAGAAGGCGGAGCTCATGAGGGAGATGGAAGATGATCTAGTCCAGATGACTATGAGCAGCCTGCTGCAGTGCCACAAAGCCCAGATCATTTGCTATTCCAAAGGATGACCCGTGGCTACTACATCAGCACCTCCTACAGCTCCATCGGCCCGGCACCAGCTCAGTGTTCACTCCTCCGGCTCCACAGACTTCAGCAGAAGCTTTTGCAGATGCAGCTATCTCCACTCCATCAACGCAGCAGAGCCGCCAGCAGAGTCCCTAGTGACGATTAGCTCTATACCTTCGAACTTTTGGTAACTTGTTGCCAAAGGGGAGAAATTGTATAGATCATAGGACTTCGAGAGAGAGTGCTCGTTTTTGCTCTTTCGTTTGCGGTTTTCCTTGAGATACTTTTGAGTTCTTCGAGACATTTCGTGTGTTTGATACTACGTTTGCTCTATCTTTGATGAGTGCTTGATCATACTATGCTTGATGTGTGCTTGATGCTTATCATATTCTATCTATACCTTGTATGATCATTTACTCATGTCTTGGTGATTGGGTGCATGTTATTCATTCTTATCATTTTGTGCGCTCCACCAAGATGTATGTGACATGGAAGAGTAACCCATGATCCTAATCGATTGTGCATTTGCATTCAAACGCAAATCTTAAATAATGCACAAATTTAGGGGGAGCTCTTGCTTATCACATACTTCTCAAAGCGACGATGTTATTCATTGATTATATCATTTGTCGAAGCTTTGATCTATATGTTGTCATCAATTACCAAAAAGGGGGAGATTGAAAGTGCAACTAATCCCCGGCTGGTTTTGGTAATTAATAACAACATATATATCATTGAACTAATTAACTCTTGAGAATATTTGAGAAAGTTCAGTGATATGGGTATGGCAATGGTGATGGTGTGGACCCTCAAAATGCTAAGGAAAACATTGGCAAAAGCTCAAGACTCCATTTTTGGTTTAGTGATCCAAGATCACATTGAGTCCATAGGAAAGCCAATACTATTAAAAGGGATGAGGTTATGATGATGATCTTGTTGCTCAAAGTGCTTAGTGATTTATCTCTCAAACTATCGCAATCTTTCATTCCAACATAAACCCATAAGTAATCTCAGTCCCACCGATTCCATAAACTCACCACACCGAGATGAACCACCTCACCATATACCCAAACCCTAAGAATCTCGGATTTTCCGATTCCAAACTCGGTCATTCGAAATTGGTGTTGCTAACCTTCAGAACATACGGACTCAAATCGGTGTCACCGAGATGAGAAAGTCGGTCCCACCGAGATTGGCAAACCCTAGACTTTGGAAGAATCGGACTAACCGAGATTGTATTTTCGGTCCCACGAAAATCCCAACGTTCACAAGATTTGAACTTTCGGTCTCACCGAGTTGTCAACTTCGGTCCGACCGAGATTGCTCAAATGTGTGTAACAGTTGGATTTTGTGTGGAGGCTATAAATACCCTCCACCTCCTCTTCATTCGTGAAGAGAGCCATCGAAAGAACTACCACTCCTACCTTACATTTACGAGAAGAAAATTACCTACCCTTGTGTTGAGATCAAGTTGCTCCACTCCTACCATATGAAACTTGATTTCTAGCCTTCCCAAGTTGCTTTCCACTCAATCCCTTCCTCCACCACAGCCAAATCAGTGAGGAGAGTTGAGTGTTGGGGAGATTATCATTTGAAGCACAAGAGCAAGGAGTTCATCATCACCAACACCATCTATTACCTTTTGGAGGTGGTGCCTCCTAGATTGGTTAGGTGTCGCTTGGGAGCCTCCGTCAAGATGTGGAGTTGAACCAAGAAGTTTGTAAGGGCAAGGAGATCGCCTACTTCGTGAAGATCTACCCCGAGTAAGGCTAGTCCTCCGTGGGCGAGGCCATGATGGCATAGACAAGGTTGCTTCTTCGTGGACCCTTCGTGGGTGGAGCCCTCCGTGGACTCTGGCCGTTACCCTCCGTGGGTTGAAGTCTCCATCAACGTGGATTGACGATAGCACCACCTATCGGAACCACGAGAAAAATCTCCGTGTCTACAACTTGCGTTTGCTCTTCTCCTCCTCTTATTTACTACATGTGCAATTTACTTTCCGCTGCCATAACTCTAGAATTGCATGTGTAGGGTGATACTTGACTTGGTTATCTTTGTGAACTTGCTAAAAACTTGTCCTAATCAAAAGGCTAAACTTTTAAGTTGTCAAGTAGTCTAATCACCCCCCCTCTAGACATACTTCCGATCCTACAGTTGCGTCACCTGCTCGGTAACATAGGCACCTGCAAACTGGTTTTGGAAGTATCTGGTGAGCCACGAGGACTCAGCAATCCCATTACCATGGGTATCAAGACTAGCAAAGCTTCAAGGGAAAGGAAGGGGTAAAGTGGTGAGGTTGCAGCAGCGACTAAGCATATATGGTGGCTAACATACGCAAATGAGAGCGAGAAGAGAAACAAAGGAACGGTCGTGAAGCTAGCAATGATCAAGAGGTGATCCTGAACACCTACTTACGTCAAACATAACACAGAAACCGTGTTCACTTCCCGGACTCCGCCGAGAAGAGACCATCACGGCTACACACTCGGTTGATGCGTTTTAATTCGGATCAAGTGTCGAGTTGTCTACAACCGGACATTAATAAATTCCCATCTGCCACATAACCGCGGGCACGGCTCTCGAAAGTTTAAACCCTGCAGGGGTGTCCCAACTTAGCCCATGACAAGCTCTCGCGATCGTCGAAGGAATAGACCTTCACCCGAGACACTCCAATCAGACTCGGTATCCCAGTACATCAAGACATTTCGACAATGGTAAAACAAGACCAGCAAAAGCCGCCCGGCGTGCCGACATCTGATAGTAGCCGCGTATCTCGTCTCGTGCCACGACCGGATAAGCGAAGCGTCTGGTACCGACGTAACCCAAGTTTCCAAGGGATGGTCCCAAGACGGTGCTCTAGTTTGGACCAACGCTTAGACAAGCAATCGGCCGGGGCTATAATAAAGATGACCCTTGGGTTAATTACTCCCAAGGAAAAGTAGGTGGTGGTGAGGCAAATGGTAAAAGGCAATGTTGGGCCTTTTTGGACAAGTTTTATTCAAAGCGAACTGTCAAGGGGTCCCATAAATCACCCGACCGCGTAAGGGACGCAAAATCCGGGAACATAACACCGGTATGACGGAAACTAGGGCGGCAAGAGTGGAACAAAACACTGCATAAGGCCGAGCCTTCCACCCTTTACCAAGTATATAGATGCATTAATAATATAAGAGATATTGTGATATCCCAACATAAACCCTGCCCACCATAGAGAAATCTTCAACTTCACCGCAACTAGCAACGCTATAAGAGGGGCTGAGCAAAGCGGTAACATAGCCAAACAACGGTTTGCATAGGAATGGTGTCAAAGGTTAGAGGTTCATGGCAATTTGGGATGGCTGGACAAGCAGTAATAGGTAGCGCAAAGCATAGCGAAAGAACGAGGCAACTAGCATAGCAATGATAGTAGTGAGATCCGTAGTAGCGGTCATCTTGCACGAAATCCCGCAAGGAAGAAGAACGAGTCCATGAAGAAGACAAACGGACGCAGTCGAACGAATCCTCACAACTCCGGAACGAAACCGAAGCTAACGAGAGAAGCAAACCGGAAAGAAGCAAACAACATAGTAAACAACCAAGCATAAGCATGTCATGATGCACAAACAAGTATGATGCATGACCGGTTTAATGAGGCATGGCATGGCAAAGTGCAACAAACAACACTACAAATTAAGTGGAGCTCAATATGCAACGAGTTGCATATTGACGGAACACCACATCAATTATTTAGTTCACTCCCGTTTAGGTACACAACAATGTTAAATGTTGTTAAACATGTCAAGGGGTGAAGCATAACAAAACTACCTAACTAGGCAAGTTTAAATGAGGCCGGAAGAACAAACAACGATTCCGGAAAATCCTCATAAGCATATTATGAATTTGGTACTGTTCTGCCCTAAAACACATTTTAAAGTTCTTAAACAGGAGAATAAAGTGGACCATGTTAATCTAGGCATTTTTCCACCACATTTACATATAAAGTTTATTAAATTCGGAGTTACGGTTAATTAGTTATGAAATAAATCATTTTAACATGGCATTTATGCAAATTTAAACAAACAGCATTTTAACATTTTAAACATGGATGAAAGTGGCATATTATGAAACTAGACACAATTTTAAGCATTTTTCATGTTTAAATCATTTTAATCCGATGCACCATTTGTGAGTTATTAAATGCATGATCATGAAGGGTTTTTCTGTAAAACAGCAATTCCTGGAAAAATAGCAAAATTGTGAGGGCATAGTAAAAAAATATGGGCGAATCTGCTGGCTGGCCCAACAGAACAGGGCTGGAGGCTGCTAACCATGGGCTCTTGGCCGGATCTGGGAGGCAGAGGAGGCCGGCTTGGCTCAAGCACGCAGAGGAGGTGGGCCCTCTGGCGGCCGGGCGAGCGCGCCCAGAGCGATCTTGGTCGTGGCCTCTCGAGAGAGAGGTGGCGGGCGCCAAGACCCAACGGCGACGGAGGACGGCGGTCACGGCGATGGGGAGAAGGGAGGGCGGAACGGGCCGCAGGTGGCGGATCCGCGGAGGTCGTGGTCGGGACCCGTTCGGCGTCGTGGTGAGACCTAGGGCGGCGGCAGTTCTGAAAGGGAGAGAGAGGAGGTAGCGAGGTGAGGGAGAGCTCGGGCCAGAGACGGAAGGAGAAGGAGGCGGGGGTCCAGCCTGACCCTGGCGCGGCGGCGAGGACGCAGGGAGTGGCGGAGGCGCGCCGGCGGCGGGTCGATGGGGAGCTCGTGAACGAGGGCGCCATGGGAGGAGCTCGGGGTAGGAGGCGTCGCGGCCGAATCCTGCTCTGCTGCTGCGGGCACGGGGACAAGGAGGAGGGAGCTCGTGCTCCTGTTGGTGCTCGTCGGCGTCGGCTCGCTAGCCTTAGCGGCGGGGCGAAGCTCCGATGGTCGTGCTCGTGAGGACGAGGTGGTGGGGAGCACGGGCTTCGATCTGGTGGTTGGCTAAGAAGGCAGGGAGGAGGCGACAATGGAAGGTGGTTGGCTCGGTTTGCAAATCGAGGAGGTGGGTGGATCGTTGGATGGATGGTTCGAGGGATCCAGAGGAGAGGTGGGTGGCGGCGATGGTTGGGTAGGGATGGATCGAGGGATTTTTGAGAGAGTGGCGGCGGCTGGGATGGGGATGGGACAGCCGGCCTAGGTTTTAGGGTTAGATTATTTATGTAGCAAGGATTTGGTTTGGGGCTATTTAGTCCCTCCGATCAAAATCGGACGGTCGGGAAAAATAGGTTAGGGAGTCCAAATAAGAAAACGGAGACGCGTTTGTAGGCGTTAGGGATGATCCGGACCCAACGGTAACAACAGACCGGTTCGGGTTCGACAGTTTCGGACACGCACAGGGGTGCCGCGAGCTGGCAAGAGAGGTCGACGAAGACTTACGCGGTTTTGTGGTCTCGGAGAAAGAGAGAAGAGAGGGGTCCAAATGGTCTGAGGGAAGGTCAACAAGGACAAGGGCCCGACAAAATGCCAACGCAGGCAAAGAAAGAAAGGGCAACTGCGAACGGATGCAAGTTTTATGAAAACGATGCCGATGCAATGTGCATGATGCATGAGACGAAAAGCATGACATGAACAAAAGCAAAACAAAACAACAAAACCCAACCACGAGGGAAATAAAATAACACATCTCCGGAAAAGGAAAGAGTTGGAGTTACGAATATGGAAGGTTACATCCGGGGCGTTACAAAATTGAACCGCGAAAACGTCTTATATTAAGGAACAGAGGGTGTAGAGTTCACTCAAATTATCCCGGTAAAGCTAGTCACACGTTTGTTAAAATTAATGTTCATTATGTTATCGAAGGAGGTCTGTATGTTTGTCTCTAATGCCTGTCTACTACATACCCGACATCATGATGTAATGTTAAGTCATTTCCTTTTGTACAGTGTCACTAGATTTTCAAGGTGGTGATGGCATTTTATTTTAGTAGAACTGCACAAAATTTTCTTAAAAGAAGAGGAAAGGTCAGGAATGGCTCAGTTTTTCAGAAAAAACAATGTATGCCTTCCTGACATCAGCCACTGTTGCTTTATTTATTCCTTCAAACAGGTGGTTAGAAATAGTCTTGCTACCTTTTCCCATTAAGAAATTGGAATGCTTATATTTGTGAGTCTATGCTTCAACTAGTGCCACTTTTATAGTAATCACACTTTCAATATCTATGCAAACAGGGATGCTCGATTTTAGTGGAGCTGCACAAAAAGTCCAACTGGTTCAACATTAGGAGCATGTTTTTTTCCAAACCTTTATATCCAACTGGTGGCACTATGAGCTGTTCTTTACAAAGGTCCATTGTTTGCTACTATCTTGCTACTCTTTTTGTACTGTCATTAGATAGTAATACTAGTGGTTTGCATGTGAATTTATTGGCAGGGTGGACCTGCATTGGAGGTGCAGGACAGGATTCAATGATTGGATGCTCAATTTCGGTTGTATCGATTTCACCTCTTCCATCACTGCGAACATGGTGTGGTATATTTTTACTAGCTGCATGATATTTGTGCAGACAGAGATGTCTGCCCGTTGCTATTTGGCAAACAAACAAAGTGTCCGCAATTTTGGTTGAACTGCACAAGAGAATAGTATAGTCACTGCATGAAGTGCCATTTGAAAATAGACACAAAGATTGGATAGTCACTTCATGGACTGCGAGAAAAGTAATCTTGTACTATTTCTTGGCCAACACTAGGTGCTTCATTGCTTTGGTGCGATTATACAATGGGCATCATTTTCCTAAGTTAAAGTTTGTATTCCGAAAATAGTCTCGCGGTGTGATCGAGAGAAGACCAAATCATATTGCAGTGGATGTTCCTCCATCATGTGTGGTTCATTCTCATGGTTCCAGCTGTTGGTGACACCACTTACGTTTGCAATAGGAATTGTAGACTTCACAAACAAATTTTTCTTTCAGTCTGTACTGAATGTTGGCCAAGAGAAGCATCCATGTTACTAGGAAGAACAGATGTTTTTTCTAGATCTTTGCTTTTGGAGCTACATATTTGTATATGATCTGTGAATCATTGAGATGCATTAACGTGTTGATCTTATGTATGGGAATCGTACTAGTTAGTTTTAGTTGCGACGCAAGATCCAAAGTGGTTGATCTTTGCTTTTGGAGCTACATATTTGTATATGATCTATGAATCATTGAGATGCATTAACAGTTACTTATTTATGTTTGCTCAGTGTTTACAAGTTACTGATCGATCACTAGCTAGCCTACAAATGCGCTCCTAGCAGTTTTATTTGCGACGCAAGATGCGAAATGGCAGTTTTTTGAATAAAAATGCCTACCTCTGAAGAAACTGACAAGCTACACTATCGATCGGACACAGCTTTGGCGCCTTTAAGGCACATGCCTTTGGGTCACTGACATGTGGGCCAACCACCTGTTAGACCCACATGTCATAGACATAAAGGTAGGTGCCTTAAGGCACCGAAGCATTGTCCCTATCGATCCTACACGGATAAAAATGCCTACCTCTGAAGAAACTGACAAGCTACACTATCGATCCTACACGGATAAATAGCGGATCACGCACGTACTACCTCCTTTCCGGTTTGGAGGGCTCAATTCAAGAAACGACCTACTCGATCCTACATGAATAAATAGCGGATCACACACGTACTAGTACCTCCTTTCCGGTTTGCAGGGCTTAATTCAAACCTCTCACCAACCAACGTACTCCCTCCGTCCGGGTTTATTCCCGTGAGCAAAGTAGCAAGACCAAGGCATGGCAATAATTAACGGCATGAAGAAGTTTAAGCCTAATTAATTCCAGCGATTTAAGTGGCTACATGCCTGCCCTCGGCTGCGACTCATTGCATGTTGCTTCGTGTACTGCCTGCGAGTGATTCTGAGTGCCTGCATGCAGCCGGCCGTAATTAAGGCAGCTAACTGATGCGAAAAAAGATACGCTTTAATTGTTGCGGGCTTTTTAAATCCGTGAAATCATTATTGACAAGGAGGGAGATGATTCGAGTGCACTCGTTTGACCACCATGCCGGCGTGTGACCTAGACGGGACGGGACGGCACAGTCATAATTTCAGTTTCCCTAGTTTTCCATGGCAAGCTGGCGCGCTAAGCCATTATGCATTGAATTCTGATGACCATCGCGCTACCTTCCCCCTATAAGTATTGTTTCCCGGCCTTCTCCAGTGCCACCGTGACCCAACTCGCCATATCCTCATAAGCCCCCATCGGCCCGACGTCGCTCGCCACGTCCGCCATGCCCCCGCCCGTCCGCGGTAGGCGACGCCGGAGGCGGTCACCGCCGGAACTTGTGTTCGGTTTTTCACCGGAAGGCAAACGGAGGGAGGAGGCATTCTATCTGTCTTTAGATGGCAATGCGCAGATCGAGGAGTTGTTGGAGCGCGACCGCATGGCGGAGGAGCATGAGTTGTTGGAGCGCGACCGCCTGGCGGAGGAACAGCGTATCACCGATTTGCGCCGCCAGCGGGACATGGAGCAGCAGCGCACCGACGCTCTGAGTTGCGAGCAGAGCGCCCGCAACTGGGCCGACTACATGGAGGCCGGCGCCCGGCAAATAGCCCTGGAGGCTGTCGGGCACGCACGCGTTCACGACGCCGATTTTTACTACCAGCTCGTCAAGTGGGTTTCCCGCTTGGAAGCCGAAGCTTCGGTGGACCACGCCGGCATGGAAAGGGCCAATGTGCGTGAGCAACACGCCCTATCGCACCTCTGGCAAGTCCGAGGCGAGGCGCAGGACGCCGGTGCCGGCGTTTAGCGTGTACCGCCGGCATCGTCTAGTTAGCTAAGAGTAAGTTAGTACTTGTCTAGTGGGAGTAGTAGTTGACTTGGCTATGATGGTTGTCAACGTGGAAGTTTAGTACTCTATATGTGGATCAGACCTGTTACTTTGCTCTGAATGTTGAACTTTCCATTTGAATGTATGGAATGGGCTATTATTTTTTTAAATGGGTTGTATTTGTCCTCCACGGGTTTAGAGGCTGACTTGTGGGCCTAGCAAGTTGGCGCGCGTACAATCGAGGAGATGATTATGCGTGGAGAGGATGATGACGAGGACCCGCCAAGGTCATGGCGATGCAAGCAAGTACCTCCTTATTTCAAGCCAATAAAAAAATGGCTCCTCCTAGTGGATTTCTGACATCTGGGTCCCATGCCATTGTCAACGTAGTCAATAAACGAGAGAATTGCACAACAACCGGCTGACACCAGGGACCTAGCAGCTCGCCCAGTTATTTTTGTTGTGGGTTAATTTGATAAATGGCTCCGAGAAATGCCACTGCAATGTCCAAACTTTGAAAAATGCCATTTCATGCCATTTCTAGTTTCATTTTTTGAAGTCTGGAGTGGCATTTTTCAAAAGTTTGCAAACTGCAGTGGTGTTTTTCAAAGTTCGCAAAAATTGCAGTGGCATTTTTCAAAGTTTGGAAATTGCAGTGGCATTTTTATGAATCGCCATAATTGGAGAGGCATTTATCTAATTTGTTTTTGAGACGGAAGCAGGGTGTCAACTCGGTTGTGCGGGACACTCTGGCCTGTCTAGACAGCCTTTTCTTTTATGTTTACCATAGACCAGCCAGTAAGTCACTTTATCAGGCCTGTTGGGCTAGACGAGGAGAGCTTCATTCGGCTGGCCGAGAAAATGGCCTATCAGTAATGAGAAATGGGTTGTACATTTTTAAAACAGATGAAACCGGCAATTAGTTTCAAATATCTTTTTTTCATTTCGAGATTTTAAATTGCATTGATTTTTATGCGTGGACAATTTATTGGATTTTATATTGATATACATTTATTTTTCAAATCAGTCTGAATGTGACTCGAAATTTCGGGATTAAAAACATTTCAGAACGCACCGACATATGCAAAATTTCGTATAATTTTTTAACCGTGGCCATAATATGGGCTGTAATGCTAACAAAAAGAATATGGGCTCCAAAAAACCAGTAAGAAATAGCAAATGGGATGCAAACTATTTGAAATAATGGTAGATGGGTTGTATGCTATTTTCCACAGATTTGAGGCTTTCCACAGATGGCCTGTATACTGTTGGATGCCCATCCAACGGCCGTCGTGCTTCTTCAATCTCTGCTCTTCCTGCTCTAGCCGCTCAAACAAGCGCTGGCGGGACTGCCTGCTCCCTCCTCCCCGCGGCCGGCAGTGCTGGTGCGCAGGCCTCACCGCGCCACCGTACTCCCATCGCTGGCCTAGCTATCCCTCTACTCACCCTCAGTCAGACACATGCTGTTATTCTTCGGCGACGACAGACGAACCAGTAAACCCTCGTACTCCTCCGCGCGGGAAAAAACTGCCGAGTATTCCCTGGCTCCGTGTCGTTCCCTTCCTAGGCCTCGCCGTCGTCCACTGCCCTGGTGCCCTCGGCGCGGCCTGGTCAACGTGGTCAATGAACGACATCCATCGGATGTGGATATGACGTGGAGAGGCCGACAGCTGGGTCCGGACGCACGCAAGGAAATGCCTCCTTATTACGCGCAAAATAATGATTCCTCCACCTGACATCTGGGACCCACCGAAAGGGCCTCTATATTTCGCGAAAAAAACGTTACCGCCGCTGATAGCTCGGACCCACCAGCTATATCTTCGCACGCAAGGAAGTGCCTCCTTATTACGCCCAAAAAAAAGAATACTCCCCTGCTAGCTGGGACCCAGTATAGTGGGCCTACTAAGTTGAAGGGGACGAATGGCTTTGTCAACTTAGTCAATATGCACGATTCTAGCTCGACTGACCGTACGATGTCCATCCAACGGCCGTAGTGCTTCTTCAACCTCTGGTCTTCTTGCTCCAACTGCCCAAAGTAGCGCCGGTCGTGCCGCCTGCTCCTGCCTCCCGTGGCCGGCTGTGGTGCCGCGGAGGCCTCACAGCCCCCATACTACTCTCACCGCTGGCCAGGCCATCCCTCCACTCCACTCACCCACACCCCCTGTTATTCTGTGGCGACGGCAGCGCAGCCGAACCAGTGAACCCTCATACTCCTCTCCGCGTGGGCATCCACTGCCGCATCTTCCCCGGCTCCGCGTCATCCCCTTCCTAGGCCTCTCCATCATCCACCGCCGTGGTGCTCTCGGCGCGGCGTGGTCAATGTGGTCAACGACCGAATTCCGTCGGAAGAATACTGTACGTGGAGAGGCTTACAGCTGGGTCCCGGCAGCCGCAAGGAAGTGCCTCCTTATTACGCGGAAAATAATTATTCCTCCACCTGACAGTAGGGACCCACCGGACGGGCCACCAGTATTTCGCGAAAAAAAATTTTGCCCCTGACTGCTGGGACCCACCCGACGGGCCACCGTATTTCGCAAAATAAAAACGTTCCCCCTGCTGTCAGCTCGGACCCACCGGAAGTGCATCCTTATTACGCACAAAAAAATGAATACCCCCTGCTAGCTGGGACCCACTGTAAGTGCATCTAGTGCCACCCCTAGTTGGTTTTGGAGTATTGACGACAAAGTTGGTTGAGGGACTAATGCGTTTGTGAGAATTGCAGGATAACGCAGGTAGTGTCCCTCATTGATTCGGTTTACCTACCGGAGATGACCCCTAAAAATGTGTGAAGACATTGAAGACAATGGTGGTAAGAGAAGATATTCATATTGAAGACTATAACATGAGAAGACATTGCGTGAAGACTTTGGAGCGCGAAGACTGTGTGGTTTCGTTGTTTCCTTTTCTTCTTTGTTGAGTCATAGGAACCACCGTATTGTTAAGTGGGGTCCAAGTGAACTAAGTCAGAGTGACTGAAGTGATGCTCAACTCAAATCCTATGTCTTCGAGCAAAGACAATGAGAGAAAATCTTATCCAGAGCTGGATGAGTCAGCTTTGCTTGTAGCCCAAGTAAAGTTGTCGCGTGTGTTTGAAATTTGACCGTTGGAATACGTGTCAGTTCCTTAGTGACCCAGGGTCATTTTGGACAAATCAGGTCGGGTTGCCTAGTGGCTATAAATAGCCCACCCCCTACACCATAAATTGGTGGCTACTCAGAGTTTGTGCACGGCTTTTGTCGTTTGAGAGCAACCCACCTTGAAGCATTTGAGAGAGAGAGAAATCCTTGCGAGGACAAAGCCCAAACACCCGAGCCAAAGAGTGTTAGGCATCATCTTGAAGTCTTTACATCTGTGTGACACAAGACTTATTACACTTGAGGACTGTGAATCCTCCAGCCGGTTAGGCGTCCCGTTCTGAGCATCCAAGATTCATTGTGGATTGCCAGTGAACGAAGTCTGTGAAGGTTTGGAAGTCTCTCTTGATGACTTACCAGAGTGATTGGGCGAGGACTAGGTGTCCTTAGCTCAAGGGGAATAAGGTGAAGACACGGTCTTCTGAGTTAAATCTCAGCCTCCCTAACCAGATGTACAGTTGTCACAACAACTGGAACTGGTCCAACAAATCATGTGTCTTCAACAAGCAACTGGTTCTATCCCTTCCAACCTTACTTTAGTTTGTCTTCGTGAAGTCATTGCCTATCTGTCTATCTGTTTGACTTCATTGCTTGACTACTATTGTTGATTGGCTTCACACTATCTGCATCTTGATCCTTACTACCTAACTGCTATTAGTCCTTCACATCATTACATACTTGACTATGGCTTGTTTAGGGTAGTTTATCTTCCGCTGCATATCAATTAGGTTATTTCTGTTGTTTGTCTTTGAAACATCCAAGTATTGAAGACTTCCATAAAGATCGCCTATTCACCCCCCCCCCCTCCTCTAGTCAATACTAGCACTTTCAATTGGTATCGAGCAAGGTACTCCCTTGTTACGTGTGATTGATTTAACCACAGGAGTTTCATTTATGTCATTTGTAGGGATAATCAAGGTCTCCGTTGCTTGCCCCGTGTTCGATGGAACTGAATATCCCTACTGGAAGAATAAGATGCACATGCATCTTGAAGCCATTGATGTCGACCTCTGGTATGTCGTCAAGGATGGCATTCCCAAAACTGGTGGAGGTGTCACCCCCACTGATGTCAAGAAGTTCATTCAACTAGACTCTACTGCAAAGAACATCATCTGTGGTCATCTGACCAAAGGACAGTATGGCCATGTGAGTGCTCTGGAAACATCGAAGCTAGTCTAGGACTGGCTATCCAAGGTCAACGAAGGCGTCTCAACCCAAAGAGATCAAAGAATCAATGTTCATCGCAACCTCTTCAACCGCTTCAAGAGAAACGACAATGAGAATGTCCAGCTTACGTTTGATCGCCTTACTGCTATCACAAATGAACTTCAAGCTCTTAGCGCAACTGAGATTACCAAGCATGAAATCGTCAAGACACTGCTGAGATCACTTGACAGCTCCTTTGACACCCTTGCCCTCATGATACAAGAACGTCCTGACTTCAAGACACTCGATCCGTCTGATATACTTGAGAGGCTCAACACACATGAGTTCCAGCTATCTGAGAAAAGAGATATCTATGGCCCAAGCTATGGACGAACTCGCGCTTTGAAGGCAAAAGTTGCTTCCTCATCTGAAGAAGAATCTGACTGCAGTTCTGAAGATCCTGAAGACATTGGAAGGGAACTTGCTATGGTTGTGAAGAAGTTCCAGAAATTCACAAAGAAGAAAGGCTTCAGAAAGTCTTCACGATCTAGCTCAAGGAATGATGAAGCTTCCACACATGATCACAAGAAGAGAACCTTCCACAAGTGCAAGAAACCTGGTCACTACATATCTGAGTGTCCACAGTGGGACAATGAGAAGAAGAAGAAGAAAAGCAAGGATTATGATTCCGATGACAAGAAGAAGAAGAAATCCTCAAAGTCTTCTAAGTCTTCTTCCAAGTATTCATCATACAAAAAGAGCTCATCTGGCAAGGCTCGTGCTTTTGTTGGCAAGGAAATGGATTCAGAGGAGGACTCTGCTTCAGAGGAGGCGGAGGTGGAGTCTGGAGAGGAGTCTGACCCTGGCATTGCAAGTTTGGCTCTAGCCACAGCCTATGTTGCCAAGTCCATCTTCAACACTGAAGACAATGACTTCCACACCAACGCTGAAGCTAATGACAAAGACGATCCTACTCCCACCTACTGCTTCATGGCACGTGGTGCCAAGGTAAAATCACGCGATGCTTACTTTCAAACTTCAAGTGAAGATGACTCTGATTGTGAATCCAAACCCAGCTACAAAACACTTGCAAAAATTGCAACTGAACAACAAAAGGCTATGGAACATACTCAAAAACTGTTAGACAAAAGCGATGACCTGTTGGACGCTGAAATGACACGTTCACAGTCCTTAGTTGATGACATAAAAAATCTTCATGCTAAGTACCAAGAACTTGAAGGTCGTCATGAATCACTCTCAACAACTTATGAAAGGCTCTCCTATGATTATCTTCAAAGGAAACAAGAGCTTGAGAAATTGAGAGTGGCTCATGAAGATCTTCAAAAGGTGAATGAGTCACTTCGCGCTCAACAGATCAGTTCCGCTCAGGAAGGATTTGAACCACCATGTCTAAAATGCATTGAGCGTGATAATGACACATCATTCTTTGAATGTTCCACCGCTGCATCTGTTTCATTGTCTTCATCTCGATGTGGTCACTAACCCCTCTGCGGAGGATACCACTTCATTGTTGCAGATGAAAATGCTATGTTGAAGGCATTGCTTGAAATAGGGATGTACAAAAGTTTGAAGGGACATCGACTCTGCGATGTCCTCAAAAGCGTATTCTGAACCAAACCCTAGGAAAGAGGGTGTTGGGTTGAAAGGAAAATGAATGTTGATGGCTCGTACTAGAAGCCCGAGTAGTACCCCAAAACCACATGGGTTGCTACAAAGGAACCTTGAGAGATCCATCTACCTTATCCGGCTTTACTGTGCTAATCCTATTATTATTGATGAATCCTTTGATGCAAACTATAAGCTGTTCAAAAATCGAGAATGGTGAAGTGTTTGCGGTACATTGGTACTAAGCTGCAGGAATGGACCACCTATGAAGAAGATCTGGGTACCTAAGCGGTACATTGAGAATCTTCTGTGAATGTCGTCATGACACCACAATGGAAGAAGACAAACCCAGCACCTATAGCTTCATGTGGCCCAAAGGCTTCATCTGATCAGACTCACATGAGTCACCCTAACGCCAATGTTTTGCAGCGAAATCATGCTTAGACTTATGGATATGAGCGTGTATCTTCGAACCGCTATGTTCATAGGACTAAGAACTTTTCTGCCTATTCATATGAGTATCATTCATCTCCTGCAAGGTTATTTGCTAGGGCTCCAAAGCCAAAATTCTCAGATGCTGCACTTAGACTCATTGCTTCTAAGCCCCCACTGAAGATGTGGGTGGCGAAGAAGAACTAACTCTCTTTTGCAGAAAACGGTCTCCAGCCAGCAATCAATGGCGTCCGATACTATTGCTAGGGACCTAAAACTCATTGAGGACGCACGATAGAATGTCATTCTATATGCTTCACATCTGAATTTCTTATCAGTCATACTATGTCATAACTTTGTTATAAGCTGTGACTGTCCCTATATGTGTCAAATGCTTATGCTTCACAACACTCTTGTGAAGCCTATCCTCCTAACTGCACTGTAGGGTACATCACCAAAAGCTTCAGAATGGATTATGGACAGTGGATGCACAAATCACATATTTGGTGATCGAGTCTTCTCATGGACTCAACCTTACGTCCATCGACAAAAGTCACATTACATTTCTTGACCTTTGGTAAAAGCAAGGTATTGGGTCTAGGTAGAGTTGCAATCTCAAAGGATCAATACATAGATAAAGTGATGCTTGTTGAATCCCTTGGTTTCAACTTAATGTCTGTCTCAATGCTTTGTGACTTGAACATGATTGTGATATTTGGCAAATATCGTTGCCTTGTACCAATGGAATCTGACAAATCTCTAGTCTTTGAAGGGTACCGAAAAGATGATCTGTACATGGTAGATTTCTCAGCAGGTCCACAGCTTGTTGTATGTCTTCTCACAAGAGCTTCAGAATGCTGGCTCTGGCATCGAAGGCTGCGACATGCTGGCATGAGGAATTTGCACTCACTCGTCAAGAAAAAGCATGTCATAGGCATCGAAGATGTCAAGTTCAAGAAGGATCATCTGTGTGGTGCCTGTGAAGCTGGAAAGATGACAAGGGCAAAGCACCCCTCGAAGACAATCATGACAACATCTCAACCCTTCGAGCTGTTACACATGGACTTGTTTGGACCTACTCACTACTCCACCCTCACAACAACTACCTATCTCTATGGCTTCGTCATTGTTGATGACTACTCAAGATACACATGGGTTCATATAATTCTTTACAAGACTGAAGTGCAAGATGTCTTCAGGCGCTTCGCAAATCGAGCAATGAACAATTATGGCGTGAAGATCAAGCACATCAGAAGTGACAATGGCACTGAATTCAAGAACACTGGACTTGATTTGTATCTGGATATAATGGGAATCACTCATGAGTTCTCTGCTCCGTACACACCTCAGCAAAACGGCATTGTTGAGCGCAAAAATAGAACCCTCATTGAGATGGCTCGAAAAATGCTAGATGAGTACAAGACACCAAGAAAGTTTTGGCCCAAAGCTATTGATACAGCATGTTACATCATCAACCGTGTATACATTCATAAGCTTCTGAACAAAACATCATATGAGCTGCCATGGCAAGAAGCCAAACGTCGCCATTACTTGAGTATTTGGAGCAAGATCTTTGGATAAAGGATCCCCATCACAAGTCAAAATTTGCACCTAAGGCTCATGAAGGCTTCATGCTTGGCTATGGAAAGGATTCACACTGCTATAGAGTCTTCAACCTTTATCTCTACAAAATCGTTGAAACTGTGGATGTGAAATTTGATGAAACCAATGGTTCACAGAGAGAGATTCTGCCAAGCACACTGAATGAAGCTCCTTCAAACGAGGCAATCAAGCTGATGGGAACTGGTGAAATCATGCCCTCTGAAGCACAGCCAGAAGAGGAACTGATCATCACCAAATAAACCTGAAGACAATGCTCAGACCGAAGACAATCCTCCCAATGATGACAATGATCAACCAGAGCAAAACCTTCATCCTGTTCATCCTCGTGTTGCAAATGAAGTTCAAATAGAGAAGATAATTGACAGCATCAATGCACCTGGTCCGCTCACTCGATCAAGAGCAACACAGCTAGCAAACTTCTGTGGGCACTTTTCATTTGTGTCAATATCAGAACCCAAGAAAGTTGCTGAAGCTTTTATGGAACTTGAATGGATTCAAGCCATGCAAGAAGAACTTCAACAGTTCAAGCTGAATAATGCTTGGGAACTTGTCAAGCGACCTGATCCTCGCAAGCATAACATTATTGGAACAAAATGGATATATTGAAACAAGCAAGATGAGCATGGTCAAGTCGTCAGAAACAAAGCACGTCTTGTGGCTCAAGGATACACTCAAGTTAAAGGAATTGACTTCGATGAAACATTTGCTCCTGTTGCTAGACTTGAAGCTATTCGTATACTGCTAGCCTACGCTAATCATCACAATATCTTGCTATATCAAATGGATGTAAAGAGTGCTTTTCTCAATGGCAAGATTGAAGAAGAAGTATATGTCGCACAACCACCTGGCTTTGAAGATCCAAAACATCCTGATATGGTGTACAAGCTAAACAAGGCACTGTATGGCCTAAAACAAGCCCCTCGTGCCTGGTATGATAAAATCAAAGATTTCCTAAAGAGCAAAGGCTTCAAACCTGGATCCCTCGATCCCACTCTCTTCACGAAGACATATGATGGTGAACTGTTTGTGTGCCAAATATATGTGGATGACATAATCTTGATTTGCACCAACCGAAGTACAATGATGAGTTTGGGAACATGATGCAAGAGCAATATCAAATGTCCATGATGGGAGAGCTGAAGTTCTTCCTTGGTCTTCAAATTAAATCGACAAATGAATGGCATCTTCATATCTCAAGAAAAATACCTCAAAGATTGTCGAAGAAGTTTGGAATGGAAGACGCAAAGGCTATCGACGCCAATGCCACCAAACACCATCTTGGTCCCGATGACAATGGTAAAGAGTTCGATCAAAAGGTATACCGCTCCATGATTGGTTCTTTGGTTTATTTATGTGCATCTAGGCGGATATTATGCTTAGTGTTTGCATGTGTGCTCGATTCCAAGCGGCACCAAAGGAATCGCATCACTTAGGCGTGAAGCGAATTCTTCGATATTTGGCTTACACCCCAACACTCGGATTATGGTATCCCAAGGGCTCAAGATTCGATTTGGTTGGATTCTCGGATCTGATTATGCTTGTGACAAGGTGGATCACAAGTCTACATCAGCACATGTCATTTTCTTGGTCGATCCTTGTCATTGGTCTTGAAGAAGCAAAGCGTGTATCACTCTCAACTGCTGAAGCTGAATACATTGCTGTTGGATCCTGTTGTGCTCAGCTTCTATGGATGAAGCAAACTCTCAAGGATAATGGCATCAACCTGAAACAAGTACCTCTCTTCTGCGACAATGAGAGTGCCATCAAAATAGCCAACAATCCAATCCAACACTCGAAGACAAAGCACATTGAAATTCGTCATCACTTTCTCAGAGATCATGTTATGAAGAAAGATATCGATATCATTCACGTCAACATCAAGAGCAACTAGCGAGATATCTTCACAAAGCCCTTGGATGAGAAAAGGTTTTGCAAGTTACGTGTGAGCTAAATATCTTGGAATCCTCTAATGTCTGTGATCGGGCACACATCCTAACACTTATGCATGTTGATGACTTAGATGTGCAACACACAAAGTAATGTATATCTTCAATCAATGAAGATTTACACTCGAGTGTGAATACATTAACATGGAATTTGACTTGAGCGCCACGATAATTGTGCGCCGTGTGCGGGTCTAATACTTCCTATACGATTGGGTAGCCACCACCAACTTTCTTTGTTTGAAGTGTTTCACTCAAGGCGTTATATTGCAATGATTTAGCATTTGGTTTGTCTTGATTTCAATTTGTCTTCATGACTTTACGCACTATGATGATTTGATTACTTTTTGATATATATATATATATATATATATATATATATATATATATATATATATATATATATAGGAAAATCCATCCTACCACCCAGTGGTAGTTACCCCACATATCTCATATACTAGCATGTGGTAATATATATACTATTTTATTATTTTTAATATGTTCATAAACTATATTTAAAATATTTCAAAGCAAGTTACATGAAAAATTGCATATGAGTCCATAATTTTTGTTATATTTGTGAAATACGTACATATTTGTACGTAAAAAAGGGCATACTCAAAACATGGTACATACTACCTAAAAATTACTATATATACTATCTAATCATTGATATATACTACATACTACACGTACATACTCTCGGTTTTGACAGATACTACATACAACATAAGCACGCAAGTGGTGGTAACTACCACTTGCTTGTAGGAAATATTTGTCCTATATATATATATATATATATATATATATATATATATATATATATATATATATATACTAGTGTTCATCTCTCTGACATTCACTTATAGCTATGTCTTCAAGATTGGATCTTTTGAACTAAGTGAATGTGATGGGACCCTAACCTCTCTATGCTTCCTATCTCAAACTCTATCTGTCCAAATCATATGCATTCTATTGAAAGCTGTCGAATGTCTTCTCTGCGTCCTAGTCGTGAGAAGGCAAAGAGACAAACATTAAGTCTGTTTTAATGACTTATCTTTCTTGTTGAAACCGGAGAAGCGGAACAACTCTCCGACATGGTGGCGGGCGTGGGAACATGGGACAACTCTGAGTATGTTGCATGCTTGCCACGTGCCCCTCGAATGTGAACCGCCCGAGGCACCGGCAGAATTGTGTTGTGTCTCTCACCTACTTATAAATACTTGTCCCTGCGGTAAAGAAATCCTTCTTCCACCTCTCCACCTCCGTCAAAACCCTAGCGCCACCGCTAGCTCATGACGACGCCAATGACGGAAGCGCTTAGCTGCATGACTTCTCCGACGCCGATCCTCACGCCGCCGCGGACATAGTCCCCTCCGCCGTCGCCGTAGGTGTCCTCCGTCGCCAAGTTAGGGCACGGTGGGCTGAACTGCTCGGTCTCCTATTCTTCCATCTAGCAGTTCTTCGTGCGGTAATTATAACTCTATTTTACCACCTTTTTGATCTTCAAGATTCATCCTGTTTACCGAAAGTAGTTTCTGTCTATTCAAAGCTAGATCTATTCTGTCTGCATCTCATACTGCTTAGTCGATTCACTTAGATTTCCTGTCTAGTTTGATTCCTCACTTGTACTTATTCACGGATTGGTACAAATCTGGAATCAACTCACCTATATAAGTGAATATCTTCGCAACATGAGGTCAATGTCTTCAAACTGATTTATCTTCAAAATCTTCTGAGAATGCATATGACCTCTTCCCCTTCCCTCGCATCTCTAATCTTTATCACAGTACATGTCCGTGGGAGAATCCTTGGTTCTCATAGTGCGCATTAAACTGCGAGAATACTTACGACATCATATAAATTCTCCTAAAGCCAGTTCCTGCTTGACCAGCAAGCGCAAATCTCTGAAGCCTTTGAACGTATTGAAGCCTTTCAGTTTGAAGTTCATGGCAGTAGAAAAATCAGCAAGGAAGGGTGGCGGGGCAAGCGCAGAGAAGGAACATCTAAAGATACGCTCGATGATTTAGCGTAAGCTGTACAAAGACAGATCGAAGAATTATCATCGAGAGAAAAGCGTGAATCCAATGGATTCGACGCTATTGGGCTGAGGAGTGGTTCAAGTACAAGTTTGTAACAAAGGAATATGCAGAGAAGCATGCCATCAAGAGACCTTGGGGTGATATCCTCTATCGAGGCCTTCAACCCAAGAGCCAAGCTGAAGCCATTGAACAAGGCTTCTATCCATGCATGGTCCGTGGGCCACAGCCTGCGAACACAGATCCCACTTCACTACTATGGTGTCGTGACGACCCTCTCTTCAAGCGAAACTATCAGTTTGTTGTGGCTTCAGCCAAGAAGAACAAGAAGTCCTTGGGTTTGGACTTCAACCCAGGTCCCTCTGCTCCCCGTGCTGACGGCTTTCGTGAAGCTAATCCCAATGTCATTGGCCCCTACACCAACCTTGACGGCCTCATCACCTACATCATGGTCCAAGGCGCCAGAGTAGATCATTCTGACGATGGTGCTGACTCTGATGAAGCCCCTGCTCCTCCTCCAAAGCCGCAGAAGCAAAAGAAGTCAAAGGCTTCAACCTCAGCTGCACCTCCGAAGACTTCTCGTGCAAAGCCACTGGCCACTGCACCTCCTGAAGCCAGTGTGCAATCTGAAGATCTGTCACGTGTCTCCAAGAGAACGGAAAAGAAGAAGCAACTTGTCAGACCATCTGATCAAAGAGCCTTGACTCCTGCTACCATTCTACGTGAAGAACCCATTGATCTATCGAGTGATGAAGATCTTGCTGATGATGCTCTTGAGCAGCTGATAAAGAGCAAAGAAGAAGCAGAAATCTTCAGCAACTTGCCTCTCTTTGATGTGGCATCATTCACAATTTCATTGATGAGTGGTTCGACACCCCTAACGTCGACTTTGAAGATTTACAGCCCAATTGGCCTCGATGTAAGCCTTCAATGGCGTCATTGCTTCGAGCTAGCTCTCGCTCAGATCGTTGAGCTCAAAAACAAGATTGATTTTGAGAAGGCTCAATTCAAGAAGCATGTGGCCAAGCTAAGTGTTCAAGACGTCCGCAACTTCAAAGTCATGCTCCATGAGCTCAAAGAAGCTTTTTCTCAAGAAGCGCCAAGAAGCTCGGGGCTCTCGAGAGCGCATGAAGATTTTGGTGATAAGTGTGTGCTTGCCTACAGCGAAATTTGAAGCGCAAGACCAAGAAGGCGAGGGCTGCTTCCACGAGCCCTTAGTCGTTGAACCTATTTCCGTGGTTCATACGTGTCGATTACATCAAGAGCGAAGGATGGTTGTCCATGAGCTGCTACCACGAGGCTCATGAGGTGAAAGATATTCGGCAGGTGAACGAGAGCGCTGCTGAAGACATTGGTCAAGATGACAATGTAGCTGATGATGAAGTTCTTCCTCAGATTGAAAATAACTTGGTATCATCGCCTGTTCATACGAATAGCAAACTCATCAGCATTGGTCGTCCATTGACGCCAATTGCTCAGGATGCATCATGGGCTGATCACCCACAACTCCAAGACTCCCCTAGTACTACCCAACAACAACAACAAGCTACCCCCAACGTGCAAGAAGAGGATGAAGACTTTCAGGCTCAGCCAACTCCATCTCCTAAGGTGAAGCTAGTTCTTCGCGAGCTTCGAGAGGACAAAGTCTCAAGTCCCTCATCGGCGTTCGAGAAGGAGAAGTGCAGCGTTCACCTGTTGCACGACAAGTATTTTCTGAACTTGCTCCAACTGTGAATGTCTCCGAGTCTGAAGCACAAGCTGCTGAAGACATTCCGGCTGCATCAGCCGAGGAAAATGAAGAAGAAGTACGTGTGCCTACACCCCCAGCAATTGAAGAAGAAGCAGTTCATGATCTGAACGTGCCGGTGCCCGACCCTCCTGTTCGTCAAGAGGAGGTTGAAAATGTTGAGGCTGCCACCACCAACGCTAATGAAGCCAGTGACGTAGTCATGGCTGACGCTAATGTGGAGCCCACGCCAACCAGTGTGCCTGAAACCAATGCGGCCAGTGTGCCTGAAGATTATGAGGCCCCTGCACCTGAAGCCAATGAGGATGCTGCACCTGAAGTCAATGAGGATGCTGCACCTGAAGCAAATTTGACACCTGCTCCCGATGTTGGAAATATGCCCTAGAGGCAATAATAAAAGTATTATTATATTTCAATGTTCATGATAATTGTCTTTTGTTCATGCTATAACTGTATTATCCGGAAATCGTAATACACGTGTGAACACTTAGACCACAATATGTCCCTAGTGAGCCTCTAGTTGACTAGCTCGTTGTGATCAACAGATGGTCATGGTTTCCTGACTATGGACATTGGATGTCGTTGATAACGGGATCACATCATTAGGAGAATGATGTGATGGACAAGACAATCCTAAGCATAGCATAAAAGATCGTGTAGTTCGTTTGCTAGAGCTTTGCCAATGTCAAGTATCTCTTCCTTCGACCATGAGATCGTGTAACTCCGGATACCGTAGGAGTGCCTTGGGTGTATCAAGCGTCACAGCGAATCGGGTGACTATAAAGGTGCATTACGGTATCTCCGAAAGTATCTGTTGGGTTGACACGGATCGAGGCGGGATTTGTCACTCCGTATGGCGGAGAGGTATCTCTGGGCCCACTCGGTAATGCATCATCATAATGAGCTCAATGTGACCAAGGTGTTGGCCACGGGATCATGCATTACGGATGCGAGTAAAGTGACTTGCCGTAGCGAGACTGAACAAGGTATTGGGATACCGGCGATCGAGTCTCGGGCAAATAACGTACCGATTGACAAAGGAATTGCATATAGGGTTTGATCGAATCCTCGACATCGTGGTTCAACCGATGAGATCATCGAGGAGCATGTGGGAGCCAACATGGGTATCGGACCCGCTGTTGGTTATTGCCGAGAGTCGTCTCGGTCATGTCTGCGTGTCTCCGAACCCATAGGGTCTACACATAAGGTTCGGTGGCGCTAGGGTTATTAGGAAGACTAGTATGTGACTACGAATGTTGTTGAGTCCGGATGAGATCCCGGACGTCACGAGGAGTTCGGAATGGTCCGGAGGTAAAGATTTATATATGGGAAGTTGTTAAAGGACAGGAAAGTTTGGGGCATCGGTGTGTCTGGGGCCAGGAAGGGTTCGAGGGTCCTAGAGGGGCCACCCCTCTCGGGGGCCACTTGGGCAGCGTGGGGAGTTGGCCAGCCTGGTGGGCTGGCGCACCCCTCCCCAGGCCCTTGCGCCTAGGGTTGAGGGAACCCTAGAGGCGCCCCTTGCTTGGGGGCAAGTCCCCCTCCCTTGCCGCCGCCCCCTCTAGATTGATATAGAGGGCGGCCCCTCTCCCTTCCCCTATAAATAGAGGGGTGAGGGAGGCAGCCGCACCACAAGCCAGGCGCAGCCCTCACCTCCCAACACCTCTCCTCCTCATAGCGCTTGGCGAAGCCACAGCCGAATCTTGCTTCACCACCATCACCACGCCATCGTGCTTTGCCGGTGGAGCTGTCTTCCTCAACCTCTCCTTCCTCCTTGCTGGATCAAGGCGGAGGAGGCGTCACCCGTCACGTGTCACGTGTGTTGAGCAGCGGAGGTGCTGTCCGTTCAACACTTGGTCATCGGTGATTCGAATCACGTCGAGTACGACTACATCATCACCTTGCAAGCTTCCGCACGCGATCTACAAGTGGTATGTAGATGCAAACTCTCTCCCTTGACTCGTTGCTTAGATGAACTCATAGATGGATCTTGGTGAAACCGTAGGAAAAATTTTAATTTTCGCAGCGTTCCCCAACGGTGGCATCATGAGCTAGGTCTATCGTAGTTCTCTAATGCAGAGTAGAACACAATTTGTTGTGGGCGTGGATCGTGTCATCTTACTTGCCTCTACTAGTCTTTTCTTGCTTAGCGGTATTGTGGGATGAAGCGGCCGGACCAACCTTACGTGCGCTTACGTGAGACCGGTTCCACCGATTAACATGCACTAGTTGCATAAGGTGGCTGGCGGGTGTCTGTCTCTCCACTTTAGTTGGAGCGGATTCGATGAACAGGGGCCCTTATGAAGGGTAAATAGAAGTTGACAAAATCACGTTGTGGTGATTCGTAGGTAAGATAATGTTCTTGCTAGAACCCAATCGCAGCCACGTAAAGATGCAACAACAATTAGAGGGCGTCTAACTTGTTTTTGCAGCGATTGATCATGTGATGTGATATGGCGAAGTTGTGATGAATGATGAATTGTGATGTATGAGATCATGTTCTTGTAATAGGATTCACGACTTGCATGTCGATGAGTATGACAACGGCGAGAGCCATAGGAGTTGTCTTTATTTTTGTATGACTGCGTGTCATTGAAGAACCCCATGTAAACTACTTTACTTTATTGCTAAACTTTAGTCATAGAAGTAGAAGTAGTCGTTGGCGTGACAACTTCATGAAGACACGATGATGAAAATCATGATGATGGAGATCATGGTGTCAAGCCGGTGACAAGATGATCATGGAGCCCGAAGATGGAGATCAATGGAGCTTTATGATATTGGCCATATCATGTCACAACTATATAATTGCATGTGATGTTTATTATGTTTATGCATCTTGTTTACTTAGGGCGACGGTAGTAAATAAGATGATCCTTACAAAATTTCAAGAAGTGTTCTCCCTAAGCGGGCACCGTTGCTACAGTTAAGTCGCTTCTAAGCACCACGTGATGATCGGGTGTGATGGATTCTTACGTTCACATACAGCGGGTGTAAGACAGTTTTACAGCGAAAACACTTAGGGTTAACTTGCGAGCCTAGCATGTGCGAGACATGGCCTCGGAAAATGGAGACCGAAAGGTCGAACACGAGTCGTATGGAAGATCGATCAACATGAAGATGTTCACCGGCGATGACTAGTTCGTCTCACGTGATGATCGGACACGGGCTAGTCGACTCGGATCGTGTAACACTTAGATGACTAGAGGATGTCTAATCTAAGTGGGAGTTCATAATTTGATTAGAACTTTATTATCATGAACTTAGTCTAAAACCTTTGCAAATATGTCTTGTAGATCAATGGCCAGCGCTAATGTCAACATGAACTTCAACGCGTTCCTAGAAAACCAAGCTGAAAGATGATGGTAGCAACTATACGGATCGGGTCGGAACACGAGATCATCCTCATAGCTGCCAGAAGCAATATGTCCTAGAAGGACCGCTAGGTGGCGCTTCGCGTCGTGAGAACCAAGGCGTTATGAATGCTTGGCAAGCTCGTCTTGATGATTACTCCCTCGTTCGGTGCGGCATGCTTTATGACTTAGAACCGGGGCTCCAAAAGCGTTTTGAGCACCACGGAGCATATGAGATGTTGAAGAGCTGAAACTAGTTTTCCAAGCTCATGCCCGGTCGAGAGATATGATGTCTCGACAAGTTCTACATTGTAAGATGGAGAAAACAGTTACGTCGGTGAGCACATCTCGAAGATGTGCAGGTTGCACTGTCGTATGACCAGTTGAACATTAACCTCCCGGATGAGGCGGTCATTGATGCAGAATCCTCGATCGCTCCCACCAAGCTACAAGAGCTTTGTAATGAACTACAACATGCGGGGATGGTAAAGACCATTCTGAAGTGTTCTCGATCTGAAGTCGCAGAGGCTGAAATCAGAAAGAACATCAAGTGTTGATGGTCAATAAGACCACTAAGTTCAAGAAGGGCAAGGGTAAGAAGAACTTCAAGAAGGGCGGCAAAGATGTTGCCGCGCCCAGTAAGCTTTATTCGGGAAGAAGTCAAAGAATGGACCCAAACACGAGGTGAGTGCTTTTATTGCAAGGGAAGGTCCTTTGAAGCGGAACTGCCCCAAATACTTAGCGAATAAGAAGGACGGCAACACCAAAGGTATATTTGATATACATGTAATTGATGTGTACCTTACCAGTACTCGTAGTAACTCCTGGGTATTTGATACCGGTGTCATTACTCATATTTGTAACTCACAGTAGGAGCTGCGGAATAAACGGAGACTAGCGAAGGACGAGGTGACGATGCGCGTCGGGAATGGTTCCAGAGTCGATGTGATCACCGTCGGCATGCTGCCTCTACATTTACCTACGGGATTAGTTTTGAACCTTAATAATTGTTATTTAGTGCCATGTTTGAGCATGAACATTGTATCTGGATCTCGTTTAATCTGAGATGGCTACTCATTTAAGTCGAGAATAATGGTTGTTCGATTTATATGAGAGATATGTTTTATGGTCATGCTCCGATGGTCAATGGTTTATTCTTAATGAATCTCGGCGTAATATTACACATGTTCATAGTGTGGATGCCAAAAGATGTAAAGTTGATAACGATAGTCCCACATATTTGTGGCTTGCCGCCTTGGTCACATTGGTATCAAGCGCATGAAGAAGCTCCATCTTGATGGACTTTTAGAGTCTCTTGATTATGAATCGTTTGACACATGCGAACCATGCCTTATGGGCAAAATGACCAAGACTCCGTTCTCGGAACAATGGGCGAGCAACCAACTTGTTGGAAATCATACATACCGATGTGTGCGGTCCAATGGCGTTGAGGCTCGCGGAGGATATCGTTATGTTCTCACTCTCACCGATGACTTAAGTAGATATGGGTATGTCTACTTAATGAAACACAAGTCGAGACCTTTGAAAAGTTCGAGGAATTTCAGAGTGAGGTAGAGAATCAACGTGACCGAAAGATAAAGTTCTCTGATCGGATCGTGGAGGAGAATATTTAAGTCACGAATTTGGCACACACTTAAGGAAATGTGGAATCGTTTCACAACTCACGCCGCTGGAACACCTCGGTAAACGGTGTGTCGAACATCGAATCGCACTTTATTGGATATGGTGCGGTCTATGATGTCTCTTACCGATTTACCGCTATCATTTTGGGGATACGCTCTAGAGACAGCTACATTCACTTTAAATAGGGCACCGTCTAAATCTGTTGAGACGACACCGTATGAATTATGGTTTGGGAAGAAACCTAAGCTGTCGTTTCTAAAAGTTTGGGGATGCGATGCTTATGTCAAGAAACTTCAACCTCAAAAGCTCGAACCCAAGTCCGAAAAATGCGTATTCATAGGATACCTAAGGAAGCGTCGGGTATAC
>JAHHZJ010000434.1:0-33626 GCA_021437245.1 Aegilops speltoides
ATTACAAGAGTAACTTATTGCGAGCCTGACTAAGTGTCCTCATAGCTGAAATAACAGCTGACGAGGAAAGAGAGAAAAAAGCGCGCGGCACACAGGCCCCAACAAGCGATGTTCTTTGAAATTGCAGTATCAAGATTCATCCGCAGCAAAAGCCCGAGTTAGCCGAGAGCTGCGATATCAGAGATAAGTTTTTAAGTCCCTCATCATGCATCCTCTTATGTCTTGGGGAATCTTGAAGCGCGTCCTCCCCAACCGTGCCTTGTATGGAAAACATGTGCTGCGGAGGAAGAAACTTCGTGGCTAAGTTAAGCCCTTACTTTGTTTAGAGTCCGCTCAACAATGAAAGTGTCTTTGCGACTAGCCCGGCAAGGTTTCTTGCGGAGGCAACGCCCGACAGACTGCTGATGTTCACTTTACTCGGCGCTTTCATGACGGCGATGTTCCACGGCAAGTTCCCTAAAAGCGTGGGGTAAAAACCTACAAGGAATGGAATCAAATAAGGGATATAACATAGAAAGCATCCTCTTTTCATTAAAAAACATCCCACTCGAATTACAGATCCATAGAGGATGAAAAACATGAAAGAAGGATTACAAGTTTTAGATCTGGCTAAGGCCGAAGGCTTACAAATTAAAAAGATAAGATGCCGTAATCCCTTTCTGTCCCTCTCTTGAGGTAGGTCAAGAGAAAGCGAAAAGGGCAAAAAGGAAGGCGCCTAGGCAAGCTACAGGTGCGAAGAACCAAGAAGAACATCCGGGGGCGTCCGGGCTGGAGATGATGATGGCGGCGGCCCGAGGCGGGGCTTCGAGGCGGCGGCGGGGCGTCGGCATGCTACTCCGAGCACCTCGCCCTCGTACTCGATTACAGCCTTCGCAGACCCTCTTCCCCTTCGCAGCAGCCTCCCTCGCGCGGCCAGTCCAAGGAGGCGATGCCGGGGAGTTCAAGGCGGCGACACGGATGATGGGGTCGCCCGGTGGCGCGCAACGGCCCGACACCTAGTCGGGCCGCCATCCGCCCGCCGCTACCCTGCGTCGTCATATGCTCTCCTCCTCGTCTCTCTCGCTCAGAGGAGTCTTTGTCGGAGGGAGCTTTCCCGCGCACGCCGCTGAGTGCGAAGTCCCGAAGTCCTTGGCAGCGGAGAGAAGATCGCCCTCCATTAACTTAAAATGGAGGGTAAACCCGCTCATCGGAGTGTGGATTGATGAGACGTCTTCCACCCACGATCAGATACATCACATTAGGGGCTGGGAATACTGCAGCGGACTCGCGTCTTGCGTGATCCTGACCCCTCATGTGCAATCTCAATGTCTCAGGTGGGTCCAACTCCATCACGCCCATAAGCGGGCTGGAAGCGGAGGCGGCAACCGACGGCGCCCGTGACTGACCGAAACCGCAAGGTGCGTCCCTGTATGGACAGCCGTGGGGAAGAACCGCCCGGCGGAGGCGAAGGAGATGGCGCGCGCCCGTCCGCCTCTTCCCCGGCGCCTCGACCTCGCCCTCGACCTCGTCATGACCTCGCCCCTCCTCTTCCCCTTATGGCTGGCTCACGCCTGCAGGCGTGGGATAGGGAGGGTTCTTGCTGTATCTGGCGGCGACCCTCGCCGCCACCGATGAAGGCGAGGTTCCCTTTCTCCATGGCGAATGAGAGAAGGGAGGCGGCTGCGAAGCAAAGAAGATGAGAGAAGTGCGAACCTGCGCTCCCTCCGCCCTTCATAAAAAGGCGGGGTGGGGGCTTTCGGCTTACGCCCTTTCGGCGAATCGAGGGGCAGGAAGAAGACGGGAATCGGGGCCGACCTGCTGCCTCTGCTGCGCAATGGCCCATTCTCCCTTCCATCGTCCGTGACCCCAAGCGCATGGGGCAAGCGTGGCGGAGGCGGAAACCGGCGAGCGTTATGCATTTCACGGACTTAAAAATTACCCATGATCTCTCCCTGCGCGCCGCGATTGGCGTCGTCGTTATGAAGGGCCTTGGTGGAATGCAATTGGATTTGGTTTGGACCCAGCCAGCGTGCCCATGCCTGTTTTGGGCACGGCATTATGGCCTTCGGCACCGTATATGGCCGAGCAGGGCTCTGTCCGGTGTACTAAAGTAGAGGTACCTTAGTACCCGAACTTGTCTACCAAGACGGTCGCCAGTACGTCCGTGGCAAAGGCTTGTCGGCGTCATAAGACCCTCCACTATTCATATTCTTGCCATTCAAAACAAAGTGTTAACAGGAGAAGACAAGGCCCGTGAAGAGAGCTTAGGGAAGGATAAACCGGCAAGAGGAGCTTGCCGGAAGATAACAAGGCACTTGGAAAACTTGCCTTGACGCGCATGCGTCCGTGCAAGACCCGAGCAATGACAAGCTTGTAGGGTGCGACAAAACGAAGACATGGCGAAACTTGCGTGAGGCATCTTTCTGGCCTGCGCTCCAGCACATCCGGCGCGTGTCGCGCGGGATCACTCCTAGTGCTGCGTGGCGGGTGGCTGTCTTGACCTAGCGGTGCGAGGGTGGCAAGTGAAGGTGACTAGGGAGGCCATCGTGGCGATCGGTGGCGCCCCTACGATGCGCTTCACCTTGCTTGTTGGGCCGACGAGCGGACATTAAATGCCACTTGTCCCTACCGTCGAGAGTTAGGTAGGGGACACTTGTTGATAGTGGTTGTACCAACCGCGTTTTTACATTTTACCCCTCTCGCGTTGCCACTGGCGGTGACCCTTTAGACTATAAAGGAGGCCCATGCGCATGTAGAAGGGTTCGACTCAGTCGAGACTACAACACTGCAGCTTTCGAGCAAACAGAATAGAAACACAAAGCGGATGGGGTTTTATCTCTCCGGAGAGCTCGAAGTTGGTAAAATCCCAGTGCTCAACCTCGATCTGCTCTTCGATCGCCCTCTGCTCCTTCAGGACCAAGAAGGCCCTGCCCCATAGGTGCTCGTTCCCCCGACCATGCTACCGCTGAGTTTGACAACAAAAACCGTTTCCCAAGCCACCTTCTCCCCAAATCCCTCAACCACCCTGCGCGCGTCTCCCGATTCACCGTCATGCCTGCCGGCGTGGCCTTCAGCTGAGTCGTGGGCCGTCGGCGACTCTGAAGCGCCCCCAGCGCCATGGAGCCCTGTGACCTCGTCATATGCCTCCACCGACGTCGCGCCACCTTCTCATTGTCACCGGACCGCCCCACCTCCCTCGCCCGTCACGGAGGCCTCCCTGCCTCCTCGCCACCATTGCCTCCATATCGCCTGCCAGAGCCATCATCTGTAAGCCCCACCCCTCCTCTCTCTCTCATGCATAGGTTAGCCGGTTTAATTAGGTTAATTATCTAGGTTAGGGCAAAAAATTTAGTTAGGGCTTTGTGAGAAGTAGTTAGGTTAACTAGTTTAATTAGGTTAATTATCTGGGTTAGTGCAAAAAAGTTAGTTAGGGCTTTGACGGAGAGAACGGTCGAGGTTAACTAGTTTAGCATTGGGTTAATTATCCGGGTTAATTAGTGCAAAAATTTATTTTAGGCTTTTGAAGGAAATATGCCCAGAGGCAATAATAAAGTTATTATTTATTTCCTCATATCATGATAAATGTTTATTATTCATGCTAGAATTGTATTAACGGAAACATGATACATGTGTGAATACATAGACAAAACTATAGTCACTAGTATGCCTCTACTTGACTAGCTCATTAATCAAAGATGGTTATGTTTCGACCATAGACATGTGTTGTCATTTGATTAGTGAGATCACATCATTAGGAGAATGATGTTATTGACATGACCCATACATTAGCCTAGCACTTGATCGTTTAGTATCTGCTATTGCTTTCTTCATGACTTATACAAAGTTCCTGCAACTATGAGATTGTGCAACTCCTTTTACGGAAGAACACTTTGTGTACTACTAAGCGTCTAGCGTAAGCTGGGTGATTATAAAGGTGCTCTCAGGTGTTTCGAAGGTACATGTTGGGTTGGCATAATTGAGATTAGGATTTGTCACTCCGATTGTCGGAGAGGTATCTCTGGGCCTCTCGGTAATACTCATCACCTAAGCCTTACAAGCATGTGACTAATGAGTTAGTTATGAGATGACGTATTACGGAACGAGTAAAGAGACTTGTCGATAACGAGATTGAACTAGGTATTGGATACCGACGATCAAATCTCGGGCAACTAACATACCGATGACAAAAGGAACAAAGTATGTTGTTATGCGGTTTGACCGATAAAGATCTTCGTAGAATATGTAGGAACCAATATGGGCATCTAGGTCCCTCTATTGGTTATTGACCGAGAATGGTTTTAGGTCATGTCTACATAGTTCTCGAACCGTAGAGTCCCTGCAACAACGTTTGATGGCAGTTTTATTATGAGTTTATAAGTATTGATGTACGAAGTTTGTTGAGTCCGGATGTGATCACGGACATGGCGAGGAGTCTCGAAATGGTCGAGACATAAAGATTGATATATTGGAAGCCTATGTTTGGACTGGAATGGTTCGGGTGAAAGCGGTTTTCTGGGAACAGGGGTTCTTGGAACCCTCCGGGGTTAATGGGCCTTAGTGGGCCATGAGGGAAGAGGAAGGGCCGGGGGGGGCAGGCGCCCTCCCCTAGTCGGGTGGACAAGGAGAGGCGGCCCCTTCCCTCCTCTCCTCCCCAAGTCCTAATCGAACTAGGAAGGGGAGTCCTACTCGGTGGGAGTAGGACTCCTCCTCCTTAGCTATCCTCCTAGGCCGGCCGCCCCCCCTTGCTCCTTTATATCTGAGGCAGGGGCACCCATAGACACACAAGTTGATCTACGGATCGTTCCTTAGCCGTGTCGGTGCCCCCTCCACCATATTCCACCTCGGTCATATCGTCATGAAGCTTAAGCGAAGCCTGCGCCGGTAGAACATCAAGATCGTCCTGCGCCCGTCGTCTTGTGGAACTCTCCCTCGACACTCAGCTGGATCGGAGTTCGAGGACATCATCGAGCTGAGCGTGTGCTGAACTCGGAGGCTCCGTGCGTTCGGTGCTTGGATCGGTCGGATCGTGAAGGCGTCGACTACATCAACGCGTTGTGCTAGCGCTTCGCTTACGGTCTCACAGTGCGTGGACAAACACTCTCCCCTCTCGTTGCTATATCTCACCATGATCTTGCGTGTGCGTAGGAAATTTTTGAAATTACTCGTTCCCCAACGATGGCATCGAGCCTAGGTTTTATCGTTGATGTTATATGCAGAGTAGAACACAAGTGAGTTGTGGGCGATATAAGTCATCTGCCTACCAGCATGTCATACTTTGGTTCAGCGGCATTGTGAGATGAAGCGGCCGGACCGACATTACAGCGTGCGCTTCGCGAGACTGGTTTCACCGTTCTGAGCACTTTCGGGCTTAAAGGTGGCTGGCGGGTGTCTGTCTCTCTCACTTTAGTTGAACCATGTGTGGCTCGCCGGTCCTTGTGAAGGTTAAAAGCGAGTCTATTTGAAAAACTATCGTTTTGGTTTTGATGCGTAGGTAAACGGTTCTTGCTAAGCCCGTAGCAGCCACGTAAAATTTGCAACAACAAAGTAGAGGGCGTCTAACTTGTTTTTGCAGGGCATGTTGTGATGTGATATGGTCAAGGCGTGATGCTATATTTTATTGTATGAGATGATCATGTTTTGTAACGAAGTTATCGGCAGCTGGCGAGGAGCCATATGGTTGTCGCTTTATTGTATGAAATGCAAGCATACTGTAATTGCTTTACTTTATCACTAAGCGGTAGCGATAATCGTAGAAGCAATAGATGGCGTAAACAACAACGATGCTACGATGAAGATCAAGGTGTCGCGCGCGGTGGCGATGGTGATCCGGCGGTGCTTGAAGATGGAATCACAAGCACAAGATGATGATGGCCATATCATATCACTTATATTGATTGCATGTGATGTTTATCCTTTATGCATCTTATCTTGCTTTGATTGGCGGTAGCATTTTAAGATGATCTCTCACTAAAATTATCAAGAAGTGTTCTCCACGAGTATGCACCATTGCCAAAGTTAAGTCATGCGAGACACCGCGTGATGATCGGGTGTGATAAGCTCTCGTCCATCTACAGCGGGTGCAAGCCAGTTTGCACCATGAGAATACTCGAGTTAAACTTGCGAGCCTAGCATATGCGGATATGGCCTCGGATCACGGAGACCAAAAGGTCGAGCGTGAATCATATAGTAGATATGATCAACATAGTGATGTTCACCATTGATAACTACTCCATCTCATGTGATGATCGGTTATGGTTTAGTTGATTTGGATCACGTGATCACTTAGTTAACTAGAGAGATGTCCGTCTAAGTGGGAGTTCTTAAGTAATATGATTAATTGAACCTAAATTTATCATGAACTTAGTACCTGATAGTATCTTGCTTGTCTATGTTTGTTTGTAGATAGATGGCTCGTCTTTGTTGTTCCGTTGAATTTTAATGCATTCCTTGAGAAAGCAAAGTTGAAAGATGATGGTAGCAATTACGGATTTGTGTCCGTAACGAGAGATTATCCTCATTGCTGCACACAAGAGTTATGTCTGGAAGCACCGCTGGGTGCGAACTGCTTGCTTGATGCAACTAACGGCGTTAAGAGCGTCTGGCGAGCAAAGCTGATGACTACTCTATAGTTCGAGTGTGCCATGCTTCGGCTTAGAACCGGGTCTTCAGCGGCGTTTTGAGCGTCATGGAGCATATGAGATGTTCCAGGAGTTGAAGCTAATATTTCAAGCAAATGCCGTATTGAGAGATATGAAGTCTCCAATAAGTTCTATAGCTGCAAGATGGAGAGAATAGTTACGTCGGTGAACATATACTCGGAATGTGCAGGTATAACAATCACTTGATTCAAGCTGGGAGTTAATCTTCACGATGATAGTGTCATTGACAGAATTCTTCAATCACGCCACCAAGCTACAAGAGCTTCGTGATGAACTATAATATGCAAGGGATGAACAAGACTATTCGAGCTCTTAGCGATCTTTGAAAGCAGCGGAGGTAGAAATCAGAAGGAGCATCAAGTGTTGATGGTCAACAAGACCACTAGTTTCAAGAAGAAGGGCAAAGGGAAGAAGAAGGGAACTTCAAAAGAACGGCAAGCAAGTTGCTGCTCAAGAGAAGAAACCAAGTCGGACCTAAGCACTGGCCGAGTGCTTCTCTGCGGACTAGACCTTTGAGCGAAACTGCCCCAAGTATTTGGCGGATAAGAAGGATGGCAAAGTGAACAAAGGTAAATGTGATATACATGTTATTGATGTGTACCTAACTAGAGCTCGTAGTAGCTTTGGGTATTTGATCTTGGTTACATTGCTAATATTTTCAACTCGAAACAAGGACTACGGAATAAGCGAGCCTTGGCCAGGGCGAGGTGACGATGCGGCGTGGGAAGCGGTTCCAAAGTCGATGTGATCGCGATCGACACGCTACCTCTACATCTACCATCGGGATTAGTTTTAGACCTGAATAATTGTTATTTGGTGCTGCGTTGAGCATGAACATTATATCTAGATCTTGTTTAATGCGAGGCGGTTATTCATTTAAATCGAGAGAATAATGGTTGTTCTATTTATATGAGTAATATCTTTTATGGTCATCGCCCTTGAAGAGTGGTCTATTTTATTGAATCTCGATAGTAGTGATACACATATTCATAATGTTGAAGCCAAAAGATGTAGAGTTGATAATGATAGTGCAACTTATTTGTGCCTTGCCGTTTAGGTCATATCGATTGTAAAAGCGCATGAAGAAACTCCATCTTGATGGACTTGGAATCACTTGATTATGAATCACTTGGTACTTGCGAACCATGCCTCATGGGCAAGATGACTAAAACACCATTCTCGGTATTATGAGAGAGCAACAGATTTGTTGGAAATCATACATCTGAGATGTATGTGGTCCGATGAATGTTGAAGCTCGTGGCGGATATCGTTATTTTCTCACCTTCACGGATGATTTGAGCAGATATGGGTATATCTACTTAATGAAGCACAAGTCTGAAACATTTGAAAAGTTCAAAGAATTTGAGAGTGAAGTAGAAAATCATCATAACAAGAAAATAAAGTTTCTCGATCGATCGTGGAGGAGAATATTTGAGTTCTGAGTTTGGTTTACATTTGAAACAATGCGGAATAGTTTAGCAACTCACGCTACTGGAACACCACAGCGAAATGGTGTGTCGAGCGTCGTGTCGTACTTTACTTGATATGGTGCGATCTATGATGTCTCTTACCGATTTACGCTATCGTTTTGGGGTTATGCTTTAGAGGCGGCTGCATTCACGTTAAATAGGGCACCATCAAAATCCGTTGAGGCGGCGCCTTATGAGCTGTGGTTTGGCAAGAAACCAAAGTTGTCGTTTCTTAAAGTTTGGGGCTGCGATGCTTATGTGAAGAAACTTCAACCGGATAAGCTCGAACCCAAATCGAATGTGTCTTCATAGGATACCCAAAAGAGATTGTTGGGTACACCTTCTATCACAGATCCGAAGGCAAGACATTCGTTGCTAAGAATGGATCCTTTCTAGAAGGAGTTTCTCTCGAAAGAAGTGAGTGGGAGGAAAGTAGAACTTGATGAGATAAGCGTATCTACTCCCTTATTGGAAGGTAGTTCATCACGAGAACCGGTTCCGTGACAACTACACCAATTAGTGAGGAAGCTAATGATATTGATCATGAAACTTCAGATCAAGTTTCTACTGAACCCGTGGGTCTACGAGTAAGATCCGCACGAGTGAATGCGGTAATCCTATTACGGAAGTCATGTTACTTGACCATGATGAACCTCGAACTATGAGGAAGCGATGATGAGCCCAGATTCATAAAATGGCTAGAAGCCATGAAATCTGAGATAGGATCCATGTATGAAAACAAAGTATGGACTTTGGTTGACTTGCCGATGATCGGCAAGCCATTGAGAATAAATGGATCTTTAAGAAGAAGGTGGCTGATGGTAATATTCTTGTCTATAAAGCTCGACTTGTTGCAAAAGGTTTTCGACAAGTTCAAGGGGTTGACTACGATGAGACTTTCTCACCCGTGGCGATGCTTAAGTCTGTCCGAATCATGTTGGCTATTGCTGCATTTCATGATTATGAAATTTGGCAAATGGATGTCAAGACTGCATTCTTGAATGGATTTCTAGAAGAAGAGTTGTATATGATGCAGCGGAAGGTTTTGTTGATCCAAAGGTCTTGACAAAGTGTGCAAGCTCCAGCGTTCCATTTATGGACTGGTGCAAGCATCTCGGAGTTGGAATAAGCGCTTTGATAGTGTGATCAAAGCATATGGTTTTATCTGAGACTTTTGGAAGCTTTGTATTTACAAGAAAGTGAGTGGGAGCTCTGTAGCATTTCTAGTTTTATATGTTGATGACATATTATTAATTGGAAATGATATAGAATTTCTGGATAGCATAAAGGGATACTTGAATAAAAGTTTTTCAATGAAAGACCTCGGTGAAGCTGCTTACATATTGGGCATCAAGATCTATAGAGATAGATCAAGGCGGCTTAATAGGACTTTCACAAAGCACATACCTTGACAAAATTTTGAAAAAGTTCAAAATGGATCGAGGCAAAGAAAGGATTCTTTCTGTGCTACAAGGTGTGAAGTTGAGTCAAACTCAATGCCCGACCACAATGAGAATATAGAGAAAATGAAAAATGTTCCTATGCTTCAGCCATAGGCTCTATCATGTATGCAATCTTGTGTACAGACTGGCGTATGCTTAGCAATAAGCTTGGCGGGAAGGTACCAAAGTAATCGAGTGGATCACTTGACAGCGGTCAAGAACATCTTGAAATACGAAAAGGACTAAGGATATGTTTCTCGTATATGGAGGTGACAAAGAGCTAGTCGTAAATGGTTACGTCGATGCAAGCTTTGACACTGATCCGGACGATTCTAAATGCATAAACCGGATCGTGTTTATATTAAGCGGTGGAGCTATAAGTTGGTGCAGTTCTAAACAAAGCGTCGTGGCGGGATCTACATGTGAAGCGGAGTACATAGCTGCTTCTGAAGCAGCAAATGAAGGAGTCTGGATGAAGGAGTTCATTTCCAATCTAGGTGTCATACCTAGTGCATCAGGACCAATGAAGATCTTCTGTGACAATACTGGTGCAATTGCTTCAATTCCAATCTAGGTGTCATACCCAGATTTCACAAGAGGACCAAGCACATCAAAAGACGCTTCAATTCCATTCGGGACCAAGTCCAAGTGGGAGACATAGAAATTTGCAAGATACATACGGATCTGAATATTGCAGACCCGTTGACTAAGCCTCTCTCACGAGCAAAACATGATCAGCACCAAGACTCCATGGGTGTTAGAATCATTACTATGTAATCTAGATTATTGACTCTAGTGCAAGTGGGAGACTGAAGGAAATATGCCCTAGAGGCAATAATAAAGTTATTATTTATTTCCTCATATCATGATAAATGTTTATTATTCATGCTAGAATTGAATTAACGGAAACATGATACATGTGTGAATACATAGACAAAACTATAGTCACTAGTATGCCTCTACTTGACTAGCTCATTAATCAAAGATGGTTATGTTTTCGACCATAGACATGTGTTGTCATTTGATTAGTGAGATCACATCATTAGGAGAATGATGTGATTGACATGACCCATACATTAGCCTAGCACTTGATCGTTTAGTATACTACTATTGCTTTCTTCATGACTTATACAAAGTTCCTGCAACTATGAGTTGTGCAACTCCTTTTCTTTGGAAGAACACTTTGTGTGCTACCAAGCGTCTAGCATAGCTGGGTGATTATAAAGGTGCTCTCTGGTGTTTCGAAGGTACATGTTGGGTTGGCATAATTGAGATTAGGATTTGTCACTCCGATTGTCGGAGAGGTATCTCTGGGCCCTCTCGGTAATACTCATCACCTAAGCCTTGCAAGCATGTGACTAATGAGTTAGTTATGAGATGGCGTATTCGGAGCGAGTAAAGAGACTTGCCGATGCGAGATTGAACTAGGTATTGGATACCGGCGATCAAATCTCGGGCAAGTAACATACCGATGACAAAAGGAACAAAGTATGTTGTTATGCGGTTTGACCGATAAAGATCTTCGTAGAATATGTAGGAACCAATATGGGAATCTAGGTCCCTCTATTGGTTATTGACGAGAATGGTTTTAGGTCATGTCTACATAGTTCTCGAACCCGTAGAGTCCTTGCAACAACGTTTCGATGGCAGTTTTATTATGAGTTTATAAGTATTGATGTGCGAAGTTTGTTGGTCCGGATGTGATCACGGACATGACGAGGAGTCTCGAAATGGTCGAGACATAAAGATTGATATATTGGAAGCCTATGTTTGGACTTGAAATGGTTCGGGTGTTTTCGGAGAAAACGAGTTCGGAGGAACCCTCCGAGGTTAATGGGCCTTAGTGGGCCATGAGGGAGAAGAGGAAGGGCCGGCAGGGGCAGGCCGCCTCCCCTAGTCCGAATAGGACAAGGAGAGGTGCCCCCCCTTCCCCTCTCCTCCTTCCCCCCCCCTCCTAATCCAACTAGGAAAGGAGTCCTACTCGGTGGGAGTAGGACTCCTCCTCCTAGCCTCCTCCTAGGGCAGTCGCACCCCTCCCCCTTGCTCCTTTATATCTGAGGCAGGGGCACCCATAGACACACAAGTTGATCTACGGATCGTTCCTTATCCGTGTCGGTGCCCCCTCCACCATATTCCACCTCGGTCATATTGTCATGAAGCTTAAGCGAAGCCTGCGCTGATAGAACATCAAGATCATCACTGCGCCGTCGTCTTGTGGAACTCTCCTCGACACTCGGCTGGATCGGAGTTCGAGGGCGTCATCGAGCTGAGCGTGTGCTGAACTCGGAGGCTCCGTCGTTCGTTGCTTGGATCGGTCGGATCGTGAAGGCGTCGACTACATCAACGCGTTGTGCTAGCGCTTCGCTTACGGTCTCACGGTACATGGGCGAACACTCTCTCCTCTCGTTGCTATATCATCACCATGATCTTGCGTGTGCGTAGGAATTTTTTGAAATTACTCGTTCCCCAAGCTCGCTTCCCGCCATCTGCGAAGCGGTCCAACGCGTGACGCGCCGCGTGGGCGATAGCACTGCGCCTGCAGCGTGTGACGGAGCAGGCGCCGGGTGGGGCCCGCCACTACCGCCTCGGCTCCGGCGGATCAGCTGCGGCCGAGGCGGTTAGCATCTCACGTGGTTCTGCGAAGCGGTAACCCGTGGGAGAGTTATCGTGGGGCGTCGGTTGGTCGTGGGCCGCGATTAATCCCGTCGCCCCTCGGCTTCTCGGCTCGCTTGGGCTTATAAATAAGCGAGGAGGGGGCGGCGGCACGCGCTTAACTCCCTAACCCCGCCCTCTTGCCTTTCTTCTTCGCCGCCCGCTCCGTCGCTTTCTTCTTTGCAGCGATGAGCTCTTCCTCCGCACCCCGTCTCGCGCTCCGGCGAATGGGATGGCTTCCGGATGTGGATCTGGAGGACATCGAGTTCCCTCGCCGAACCCGCCCGCCTCGGCCGGATCTGGTGCAAGCCCCGCCTTGGCCCGTGAGGATCCGGACTCCAGCGCCCGCCAGCGTGGCGGAGTCATCTTCGCTTCGCATCTTATCTCTGTGGGATGGGGCTCCCAATGGCGGGTTCCTCCGCTTCGTTCCTCGGTTATACGGCTTGCGGCCCGCTGCCTCACCCCAATGCGGTGGTGCTTCTCTCCGCCGCCACCTGTGTGAGGCTACGCCAGTGTTCTCCCCCCCTCGAGCTGTGGGGAGTTCTTTTCTTGGCTTCGGCACTTTCGGGCTGCGGCTGACGCCGCGGCCTTGATCTTGATGCATTACATCGCGACCTGGCGCCTGACGACCCGAGCAACCCCTTTCCGCCCATCCGCTGGTGAAGTCGATGAAGATGTGGCGGAAGGCGTGCTTCACGTGAAGAGCGTCGCATCGCCAACGACGGCTTGGGTCAACTACCGCCCTTCAACTCGAGCGCTGGCTGGCGGCCGCCCTAGCTGGTCCCATCGGTGATCGCTTTTCGCCCTCCGGTCGGTGGCAAGTGGCGCGCCTCCAGAATCATGTGATCGGAAGGAGCTCATCGCCTCCGATCTCACGGCGCCGCCGTGGCGTCTGCGGTACTTCGCTCAAGGCGGCCCCACCTCATCTGTCGGATATGGCGACCGACCACGATCAAGCAGCTGTGCACCAGGACATGCAGCGTGGAGAAAGTGCGAACATGGTGAACCTCGCCATGCTGCAAGTTCACCGGCAGTGGCGATTCGACGAGGCCCGTACTCGCGTGACAACCCTCACTTGATGGTAAGTTGTTTCGAAATGCGCGCCGATTTAACTTGTCGACTTTGAACTACGATCTTGTTGGCATCTTTCGCGAGAATCCTCTCCACGGCACCAGCTTGAGGGTGCCTGAAGAGCAGCGTGAAATCGTCCACGACCGCGGTCGGCGACATCAACGACCCGACTTGGGGCGCGGTCTTTGGGGGCGGCCTTGAAAACGGCGTAGAAGGAAGGAAGGCGGCTGCCTCGAACCGTCGGCGATGTTGGGAGCGTAGTAATTTCAAAAATTTCCTCGCGCGCAAGATCATGGTGATGTATAGCGAGAGGAGAGTGTTGTCACATACCCTCGTAGACCGAAGCGGAAGCGATCTGGCGTAGAGGAAGTAGTCGTCACGTTCTCCTCGCGATCCGACCGATCCGGCGCCGTTACTCGGCGCCCGAGTTCTTGACACGTACAGCTCGATGGCGTCCCTCGTACTCCGATCCAGCCGAGTGTCGAGGAGAGTTTCGTCGACCTGACGGCGTGGTGGCGATCTTGATGTTTCACGGCGCGAGAGGCCGCCTAAGCTTGCGACGGTATGACCGAGGTGGAATATGGTGGAGGGGCACGCACACGGCTAAGGCGATCCGTAGATCAAACTTGTGTGTTCTAGGGTGCCCCCTGCCCCGTATATAAAGGAGGAGGGGGAGGCGGCCGGCCTAGAGGAGGCGGCGGGAGAGTCCTACTCCCGGGAGTAGGACTCCCCCTTTCCTAGTTGGAATAGGATTGGGGGAGGGAAGAGAGGAGAGCGCGCCCCCCCCTCCTGTCCTATTCGGACTGGGGGGGAGGGCGCGGCCCACCTGGCGGCCCCTCCTCTTCTCCTCGAGGCCCACTAAGGCCCATTTACCCCCGGGGGTTCGGTAACCTCCGGTACTCGGTAAATTCCTGTTTTCACGGAACCATTCGAACTCCAAACATAGGCTTCAATATATCAATCTTTATGTCTCGACCATTTGAGACTCCTCGTCATGTCCGTGATCACATCCGGGACTCGAACTTCTTGGTACATCAAAATACATAAACTCATAATAGCATCATGAAACCTTAGCGTGCGGACCCTACGGTTCGAGAACAATGTAGACATGACCTAGAACTATTCTCGGTCAATAACCAATAGCGGGACCTGGATGCCCATATTGGTTCCTACATATTCTCGAAGATCTTTATCGGTCGGACCGCATAACAACATCGTTGTTCCTTTGTCATCGGTATGTTACTTGCGAGATTCGATCGTCGGTATCAATACCTAGTTCAATCTCGTTCTGCGGCAAGTCTCTTTACTCGTTCGTAATACATCATCTCACAACTAACTCATTAGTTGTAGTGCTTGCAAGGCTTGATGATGTGTATTACCGAGAGGGCCGAGAGATACCTCTCCAGAGCAATCGGGTGACAAAACCTAATCTCGAAATCGCCAACCCAACATCGCCTTTGGAGACACTGTAGTACTCCTTTATAATCACCCGATTCGTTGTGGCGTTTGGTAGCACCAAAGTGTTCCTCCGATAAGCAGGAGTTGCATAATCTCATAGTTACGAGGAACATGTATAAGTCATGGATAAAAGCGGTAGCAACATACTAAGCGATCGTGTGCTAAGCTAATGGAATGGGTCATGTCAATCAGATCATTCTACTAATGATGTGACCTTGTTAATCAAATAACAACTCTTTGTTCATGGTTAGGAAACATAACCATCTTTGATTAACAAGCTAGTCTAGTAGAGGCATACTAGTGACATATTGTTTTGTCTATGCATTCACACATGTATCATGTTTCCGGTTAATACAATTCTAGCATGAATGATAAACATTTATCATGAAATAAGGAAATAAATAATAACTTTATTATTGCCTCTAGGGCATATTTCCTTGATCTCCCACTTGCACTAGAGTCAATAATCTAGATTACATAGTAATGATTCTAACACCCATGGAGTCTTGGTGCTGATCATGTTTTGCTCGTGGAAGAGGCTTAGTCAGCGGGTGCGCAACATTGAGATCCGTATGTATCTTGCAAATCTCTATGTCTCCCACGGACTAAGTCCGGATGGAATTGAGCGTCTCTTGATGTGCTTGGTCCTCTTGTGAAATCTGGATTCCGCCGCTAAGGCAATTGCTCGATATTGTCACGAAGATTTTCATTGGACCCGATGCACTAGGTATGACACCTAGATCGGATATGAACTCCTTCATCCAGACTCCTTCATTAGCTGCTTCGAAGCTGCTATGTACTCCGCTTCACATGTAGATCCCTTCTGACGCTTTGTTTAGAACTGCACCATGCAGCTCCTCCGTTTAGTGTAAATCGTATCCGGTCTGCGATTTAGAATCGTCCGGATCGGTGTCAAAACTTGCATCAACGTAACCGTTTACGATGAGCTCTTTGTCACCTCCATATCTGAGAAACATATCCTTAGTCCTTTTCGGTATTTGGGATGTTCTTGACGCTGTCCGATGATCCACTCTGGATTACTTTGGTACCTCCTGCTAGGCTTATAGCAAGGCACACATCGGTGCAGTACACAGACATTGCATACATGATAGAGCCTATGGCTGAAGCATAGGAACATCTTTCATTTTCTCTCTATCTTCTGCGGTGGTGGGCATTGAGTCTTACTCAACTTCACACCTTGTAACACAGGCAAGAACCCTTTCTTTGCTTGATCCATTTTGAACTTCTTCAAAATTTTGTCAAGGTATGTGCTTTGTGAAAGTCAATTAAGCGTCTTGATCTATCTCTATAGATCTTAATGCCCAATATGTAAGCAGCTTCACGAGGTCTTTCATTGAAAAACTCTTATTCAAGTATCCTTTATGCTATCCAGAAATTCTATATCATTTCCGATCAGCAATATGTCATCTACATATAATATCGAAATGCTCTGAGCTCCACTCACTTTCTTGTAAATCTGAGGCTTCTCCAAAGTGCATACAAACCCAAATGCTTTGATCACACTATCAAGCGTTTATTCTAACTCGAGATGCTTGCAGTCCATAGATGGATCATTGGAGCTTGCACACTTTGTTAGCTCCTTTGGATCGATAAAACCTTACGGTTGCATCATATACAACTCTTCTTCGAAATCCATTCAGGAATGCGGTCTTTACATCCATTTGCCAAATTTCATAATCATAAAATCGGCAATTGCTAACATGATTGAGACGGACTTAAGCATCGCTTCTGGTGAGAAGGTCTCATCGTAGTCAATCCCTTGAACTTGTCGAAAACCTTTTGCGACAAGTCGAGCTTTATAAACGATAACATTACCGTCGTCGTCGGTCTTCTTCTTGAAGATCCACTTGTTTTCTATTGCTTGCCTACCCTCGGGCAAGTCAACCAAAATCCATACTTTGTTTTCATACATGGATCCCATCTCAGATTTCATGGCCTCAAGCCATTTTGCGAATCTGGGCTCACCATCGCTTCTTCATAGTTCGTAGGTTCATCATGATCTAGTAGCATGATTTCGAGCAGGATTACCGTACCACTCAGTGCGGATCTTACTCTGGTTGATCTCGAGGTTACTGTAGTAACTTGATCTGAAGTTTCATGATCAACATCATCAACTTCCTCACTACTTGGTGTAGATGTCTCGAAACCGGTTTCTGCGACGAACTACTTTCAAGTAAGGAGAAGGTACTATTACCTCATCAAGTTCCACTTTCCTCCCCTCACTTCTTTGAGAGAAACTCCTTCTCTAGAAAGGATCCATTCTTAACAACGAATGTCTTGCCTTGGATCTGTGATAGAAGGTGTACCCAACTGTCTCCTTTGGGTATCCTATGAAGACACATTTCTCCGATTTGGGTTCGAGCTTATCAGGTTGAAGCTTTTCACATAAGCATCGCATCCCCAAACTTTAAGAAAGCGACAACTTTGGTTTCTTGCCAAACCATAGTTCATAAGGTGTCGTCTCAGCAGTTTGACGGTGTTCTATTCAGTGTGAATCGGCCGTCTCTAGAGCATAACCCCAAAGCGATAGCGGTAAATCTGTAAGAGACATCATAGATCGCACCATATCTAGTAAAGTCACGATTCTGACGTTCGGACACACCATTCTGTTGTGGTGTTCGGGTGGCGTGAGTTGAAACTATTCGCATTGTTTCAAATGTAGACCAAACTCGTAACTCAAATATTCACCTCCACGATCGGATCGTAGAAATTTAATTTTCTTATTACGATGATTTTCAACTTCACTCTGAAATTCTTTGAACTTTTCAAATGTTTCAGACTTATGTTTCATTAAGTAGATATACCCATATACGCTTAAGTCATCTGTGAAGGTGAGAAAATAACGATATCATACGAGCCTCAACATTCATCGGACCACATACATCTGTATGTATGATTTCCAACAAATCTGTTGCTCTCTCCATAGTACCGGAGAAGCGGGGTTCTAGTCATCTTGCCCATGAGGCACGGTTACATAAGTGCCAAGTGATTCATAATCAAGTGACTCCAAAAGTCCATCGATATGGAGTTTCTTCATCGCTTTACACCGATATGACCTAAGCGGCGATTGCCACAAATAAGTTGCACTATCATTATCAACTCTGCATCTTTTGGTTTCAACATTATGAATATGTGTATCACTACTATCGAGATTCATCAAAATAGACCACTCCTCAAGGGTGCATGACCATAAAGATATTACTCATATAAATAGAACAACCATTATTCTCGATTTAAATGAATAACCGTCTACGCATCAAACAAGATCCGGATATAATGTTCATGCTCAGCGCAGGCACCAAATAACAATTATTTAGGTCTAAAACTAATCCGAAGGTAGATGTAGAGGTAGCGTGCCGACCGCGATCACATCGACTTTGGAACCATTTCCCAGCGCATCGTCACCTCGTCCTTTGCGGTGTTAAGCAATCCGTAGTCCTGTTTGAGTTGCAAATATTAGCAGAACCGATATCAAATACCAGTGCTCTGCGAGCTCTAGTAAGGTACACATCAATAACATGTATATCACATATACCTTTGTTCACCTTGCCATCCTTCTTATCCGCCAAATACTTGGGGCAGTTCCGCTTCGATGACGATGCGCTTGCGGTAGAAGCACTCGATTTCAGGCTTAGGTCCGGACTTGGGTTTCTTCTCTGGCGACAACTTGCTTGCTGTTCTTCTTGAAGTTCCTTCTTCTTCCCTTTGCCTTTCTTCTTGAAACTAGTGGTCTTATTGACCATCAACACTTGATGCTCCTTCTTGATTTCTACCTCCATGACCTTTAGCATTGCGAAGAGCTCGGTATAGTCTTTACTAACCCTTGCATATTATAGTTCATCACGAAGCCTTTGTAGCTTGGTGGCGGTGATTGAAGAATTACATCAATGACACAATCATCCGGAAGATTAACTCCCAATTGTGTCAAGTGATTGTAGTACCCGGACATTACGAGTATGTGCTCACTAACGAACTATTCTCCTCCATCTTGCAGCTATAGAACTTATTGGAGACTTCATATCTCTCAATCCGGGCATTACATTGGAATATCAACTTCAACTCTGGAACATCTCATATGCTCCATGCGTTCAAAGCGTCGTTGAAGTCCGGTTCTAAGCCGTAAAGCATGGCACCTTGAACTATAGAGTAGTCATCGACTTTGCTCGCAGGCGTTCTTAACGTCGTCGGTTGCATCGGCAGGCACTGGCACCTAGCGGTGCATCCGGGGCGTAACTCTTACGTGCAGCAATGAGGATAATCCTCGATTCACGGACCCGATCCGTGTAATTGCTACCATCATCTTTCAACTTTGCTTTCTCAAGGAGCGCATTAAAATTCAACGGAACAACAGCACGAGCCATCTATCTACAATCAAACATAAACAAGCAAGATACTATCGGTACTAAGTTCATGATAAATTTAAGTTCAATTAATCATATTACTTAAGAACTCCCACTTAGAAAGACATCTCTCTAGTCATCTAAGTGATCACGTGATCCAAATCAACTAAACCATAACCGATCATCACGTGAAATGGAGTAGTTTTCAATGGTGAACATCTTATGTTGATCATATCTACTATATGATTCACGCTCGACCTTTCGGTCTCCGTGTTCGAGGCCATATCTGCATATGCTAGGCTCGTCAAGTATAACCCGAGTATTCTGCGTGTGCAAAACTGGCTTGCACCGTTGTAGATGGACGTAGAGCTTATCACACCCGATCATCACGTGGTGTGCAGGCACGACGAACTTTGGCAGCGGTGCATACTCGGGAGAACACTTCTTGATAATTTAGTGAGAGATCATCTTATAATGCTACCGTCGATCAAAGCAAGATAAGATGCATAAAGGATAAACATCACATGCAAATCAATATAAGTGATATGATATGGTCATCATCATCTTGTGCTTCATGATCTCCATCTTGCAGCACCACCATGATCACCATCGTCACCGGTAGCGACACCTTGATCTCCATCGTAGCATCGTTGTCGTCTCGCCAATCTTATGCTTCTCGACTATCGCTACCGCTTAGTGATAAAGTAAAGCATTACGAAGCGATTGCATTGCATACAATAAGCGACAACCATATGGCTCCTGCCGATTGCCGATAACCGGTTACAAAACATGATCATCTCATACAATAAAATATAGCATCACGTCTTGACCATATCACATCACAACATGCCTGCAAAAACAAGTTAGGCGTCCTCTACTTTGTTGTTGCAAATTTTACGTGGCTGCTACGGGCTTAAGCAAGAACCGGTCTCACCTCGCATCAAAACCACAGCGATACTTCGTCAAATAGACTCCGTTTAACCTTCTCAAGGACGGGCGTATGCTTTTCAGTTCAACTAAAGTGAGAGAGCAGGCACCCACGGTCACCTTTAAGCAGCGAGTGCTCGTGGCGGTGAAACCAGTCTCGCGTAAGCGTCTGGCGTAATGTCGATGCAGGCGCTTCATCTCACAATACCGCTGAACCAAAGTATGACATCTTTGGTAGGTAGTATGACTTGTATCGCCCACAACTCACTTGTGTTCTACTCGTGCAAAACATCAAACCATAAAAACCTAGGCTCGGATGCCCTTTGTTGGGGAGCGTAGTAATTTCAAAAATTTCCTCGCACGCGCAAGATCATGGTGATGCATAGCAGCGAGAGGGAGAGTGTTGTCTACATACCCTCGTAGACCGAAGCGGAAGCGATCTGGCGTAGAGGAAGTAGTCGTCACGTTCTCCTCGCGATCCGACCGATCCGGCGCCGTTACTCCGGCGCCCCGAGTTCTTGACACGTACAGCTCGATGGCGTCCCTCGTACTCGATCCAGCCGAGTGTCGAGGAGAGTTTCGTCGGCCGACGGCGTGGTGGCGATCTTGATGTTTCACCGGCGCGAGGCTTCGCCTAAAGCATGACGGTATGACCGAGGTGGAATATGGTGGAGGGGCACGCTGCGGCTAAGAGCGATCCGTAGATCAAACTTGTGTGTTCTAGGGTGCCCCCTGCCCCGTATATAAAGGAGGGAGGGGGGCGGCCGGCCTAGAGGCGCGCGGGAGAGTCCTACTCCCAGGGGGTAGGACTCCCCCCTTTCCTAGTTGGAATAGGATTGGGGGAGGGAAGAGGAAGAGGCGCGCCCCCCTCCTGTCCTATTCGGACTGGGGGGGAGGCGCGGTGACCCCTGGCGGCCCTTCCTCTTCTCCTCGAGGCCCACTAAGGCCCATTTACCCCGGGGTTCGGTAACCTCCGGTACTCGGTAAATTCTGTTTTCACGGAACCATTCGAACTCCAAACATAGGCTTCAATATATCAATCTTTATGTCTCGACCATTTGAGACTCCTCGTCATGTCCGTGATCACATCCGGGACTCGAACTTCTTGGTACATCAAAATACATAAACTCATAATAAGCATCATGAAACCTTAAGCGTGCGGACCCTACGGTTCGAGAACAATGTAGACATGACCTAGAACTATTCTCGGTCAATAACCAATAGCGGGACCTGGATGCCCATATTGGTTCCTACATATTCTCTGAAGATCTTTATCGGTCGAGACCGCATAACAACATCGTTGTTCCCTTTGTCATCGGTATGTTACTTGCCGAGATTCGATCGTCGGTATCAATACCTAGTTCAATCTCGTTCGGCAAGTCTCTTTACTCGTTCCGTAATACATCATCTCACAACTAACTCATTAGTTGTAGTGCTTGCAAGGCTTGAGTGATGTGTATTACCGAGAGGGCCGAAGATACCTCTCCAGAGCAATCGGAGTGACAAAACCTAATCTCGAAATCGCCAACCCAACATCGCCTTTGGAGACACACTGTAGTACTCCTTTATAATCACCCGATTCGTTGTGACGTTTGGTAGCACCAAAGTGTTCCTCCGTAAGCAGGAGTTGCATAATCTCATAGTTACGAGGAACATGTATATGTCATGGATAAAAGCGGTAGCAACATACTAAGCGATCGTGTGCTAAGCTAATGGAATGGGTCATGTCAATCAGATCATTCTACTAATGATGTGACCTTGTTAATCAAATAACAACTCTTTGTTCATGGTTAGGAAACATAACCATCTTTGATTAACAAGCTAGTCTAGTAGAGGCATACTAGTGACATATTGTTTTGTCTATGCATTCACACATGTATCATGTTTCGGTTAATACAATTCTAGCATGAATGATAAACATTTATCATGAAATAAGGAAATAAATAATAACTTTATTATTGCCTCTAGGGCATATTTCCTTCAGAGGGCAAGCAGGAGAGAGTCGGCACCCTTGAACCCTCTCATGGAGGATGGTGATGGCGCCTCGGGCTCGAGACACCCGCGCCGCCTCCGCCACCTCCGCCGCCTCCGTCTTGAGGCCGCCGCAGTGGCTTGGCCGGTGGATCGCGGGATCCGCCGGCTGAGAACGATCTTGACGACGCCGGCTGCTTCTCGGTCGCGTGCCGAACACCGCCCGGTCGAGAGGGGCCCGAGTTCAGCGCCGCATGAGCAAGAGGCCAGCGCCGCGACTGGCGAACACAGATCTTGAGGCCTCGATGCCGCCCGCCATTTGGTGGGTGAAAGCGAAAGCACCGGCCCGAACCACGGAGCGGCTGGGCGTTCGATCCAAGTTGTGCGTGAAAGCGCCCTCAACTCTACACCAAGGCGCTCGCCAGCCTGCGAGGCTCCGTCCGGGTATGCTTTGTTTTTTTTCTTTTGGTCTCTTGTCTTTTTACGTGAGAGGTAGCCCAGCCTCCTGCTGGAGTGTAATCCGGAGTTGGTCGGCTGCTTGAGCGGCTCGGAACTCCTTCTGCTGACTCAGAAGGCTGACTTTGCTTTGCTAGGCCTTGCGGGAGTACCACAACCTCAGCGCTCTTGCCTTGAACATAGCGTTGAGGAGGTGAGGGAAGCGGACCGCCCGATCTGGTGGAAAAGTCGAGGTAGTGATTCTTCCTTCTTCAGGTATTGTTGGCCTGGCCAGCATGGTTTGTAATCCCCGAGATTCAGACATTGCTGGCGATCGGGCGGATCTCCAGCATTCCTTCCTTCTTCTCCTTGGCTCCGCTTGGTATGTTGGCACTGTAATCCCAGAGATCCGGGACGCTGCTGGCGATCGGGCGGATCTCCCAGCTGACTGCTTCTTGTTGGTGATGTTTGTCTTTCTTGAGCTCAGGCGCAATGCCGCCCTCCGAGGCAGGCTGGCGAGGCCAATCCGCCCGTCGCGCTAAGGAGGAGGTGTGACAAGCTCGTCAAGGCGCTTGACTTCTTGTGGCAGCTAGCTAGCGAGAAGGACACCTTGAATCTGGGGAGGGAGGGCCAAATCATGAGGAAGAAAGGCCCCTCTGCTTGAGTTCGCGATCTTGGAGCACGCTGGATCGGCCGTGAAGCGATCTTGACCTCCGGCTATCACGAGCTCGAGGACATCGTCGATGGTAACTCCTGGCTTTTCTTCTTTGGTCTTTCGACTTTGTGTCGGATTGTCTTAGTAGTTTCTAACTATCTCCTTTTCTTGTCTTTGTGCAGACTTCTTTCACAGCCACTCATGAGCCGTCCCTCACAGCCATCGGCGGATCGGGAGGAAGCGGGCGCGAAGGCAGTGATCGCCGCCAGCGCCCCGAACCATTGTGAGCAGCTCTTGAGCATCGAGGCTCGCCGTCCTGCTCGCTTGATCGTCGTCTTAGTCGCCCCGGCGCTTAAGTCGTTATGCCGCCTGCATGGCGGAGGTGCCGACTCTCCCTTACCTTGATCGGACGGCGGCATTTGGTGGAAGTCGCCGTCGGTCGCCGAAGCTTGGAGGGCTCCTCGGCGTCGTCGGAACACGCCAGAGGCCTAGAGTTCGATCAAGGGTGGTACCTACAGGCTGGACACAGACCGCCTAGCAGCGTTCGGTCGAGCCCGAGGCGAGTTAAGGAGCGTGGAAGGCGCCCTTGTCAGCCTTGGCGGCCATCGCCAGATACCACGGACACCGTGTCTTTGTGCCCAGCGGACCCGCCCGGCAGCGAGAGTTCCGCCGAGTGGTTGCGGGATGCACCAATCTGAGGAGGACTCGGCGAATGGTGGCTCCAGGCCGAAGGAGGAAAGTCGGAGGCGGAGGCGGGCGCCCGGAACCACGAGCAGCGGTGCCGGCCTCGGCTGATCGCGCCTCCGGCCACGAGCCTCGAAAAGGACGGCGGCCGTCGGTTGAAAGCTGACAGCCGAGACCCGCTTGACCATGGCCCCAGCGTCGAGGCCGCGCCCCCGCCGCCTCAAGCCCTCCGGCTCAGGCCGCCCCTTAGAAGTGCATCGGCCTTACTGTTTCTTTTGTTCTTTTGTTTAAAAAACTTGTTAGTTGCGAACAATTCCACCGTAGAGGTGTATTGACCAAGGGCCTTATGTAAATATTTATCAAATTTCTACCTTCCCTTGCTTTGGCTCTTTAGACTTTTTTCCTTTGCCGCCTTCCTTCGGTTTGCCTTATACTTAGCCCAGGCGGCCGCTCTGCGGTGCCGCTTGGTCAAGTGCTTTCGGCTACTTTAGGAGGCAAGTACTTAACCGTTTAGAAAGCTAGTAGCAGGATTTGGTTTGGAAGTCCGACAGAGCCGACTCTCGAAATCGGCCGTCTTTGATAAAGTTGAAACTATGAGCCAGGCCTTTCGCATGAGTCGACTCGATGTGAAGCGGGAGCGGCTTGGGCTATCACGTAGCTCTTAAGTCCTTAGCCGTTTTTCATGTGTCTTCGCTCTTTCTATCCCCCGTTTACAAGCCGATTAGCTCTGCAGCTGGGGCTTCCGTAAGGAGAGAGCGGCTGGCTGCCATAGCTGTAGGATCGTTGAAGGCAAGAGTGTCTAGAGGGGGTGATGAGACAACTCGACAAGATAAAAGTTTATGCCTTTTGATTAACATAAGTTCATAGCAAGTTCACAATGAAGGTCAAGTCAAGCATCATGCATACAAGTCGAGCAGACATACTAAACATGCAATTCTAGAGTATAGGGCAGCGGAATGTAAATCGCATGAATAGTAAGGGAGAGATTATGAAGAAGCAAGCGCAATTTGGAACGAGAGATTTTTCTCGTGGTTCCGATAGGTGATATATCGTCAATCACGTTGATGGAACTTCAACCCACGGAGCAATGCAGCTGCGAGAGTCCACGGAGGCTCCACCCATGAAGGGTCCACGAAGAAGCAACCTTGTCTATGCCATCATGGCCTCGTCCACGGAGGACTAGCCTTACTCGGGGTAGATCTTCACGAAGTGGCGATCTCCTTGCCCTTACAAACTCCTTGGTTCAACTCCACATCATGACGGAGGCTCCCAAGCGACACCTAACCAATCTAGAGGCACCACCCTCCAAAAGGTAATAGATGGGGTTGGTGATGATGAACTCCTTGCTCTTGTGCTTCAAATGATAATCTCCCCAACACTCAACTCTCCTCACTGATTTGGCTGTGGTGGAAGAAAGGATTGAGTGGAAAGCAACTTGGAAGGCTAGAAATCAAGTTTCATATGGTGGGAGTGGAGCAACTTGATCTCAACACAAGGGTAGGTAGTTTTCTTCTCGAGAAATGTAAGGTAGGAGTGGTGGTTCTTTCGATGGCTCTCTCCACGAATGAAGAGGAGGTGGAGGGTATTTATAGCCTCCACACAAAATCAAACGTTACACACATTTGACCAATCTCGGTCGGGACCGAAGTTGACAACTTCGGTGGGACCGAAAGTTCAAATCTTGTGAGCGTTGGGATTTTCAGTGGGACCGAAAATACAATCTCGGTTAGTCGATTCTTCCAAAGTCTAGGGTTTGCCAATTTCGGTGGGACCGACTTTCTCATCTCGGTGACACCGATTTGAGTCTGAAGATTCTGAAGCTTGGCAACACCAATTCGGTATGACCGAGTTTGGAATCGGAAAATCCGAAATTCTTAGGGTTTGGCTATATGGTGAGGTGGTTCATCTCGGTGTGGTAGGTTTGGAATCGGTGGGACGAGATTACTTATGAGTTTATGTTGGAATGAAAGATTGGCTTGATAGTTTGAGAGATAAATCACTAAGCACTTAGAGCAACTAGATCATCATCATAACCTCATCCCTTTTAATAGTATTGGCTTTCCTATGGACTCAATGTGATCTTGGATCACTAAACCAAAAATGGAGTCTTGAGCTTCTTGCCAATCCTTTCCTTAGCATCTTAGGGGTCCACCTTTCTAGTCCTTTTGCCATGCGAGTGATTGACTTTCTGGGACATACTTGATAAGAGCATTAGTCCAATCACAAAGTATGTTGTCATTAATTACCAAAACCACCTAGGGAGCAAATGTGCTTTCAATCTCCCCCTTTTGGTAATTGATGGCAACACACCTGAAAAAAGACATCAAAGCTTACTAAATGAAAGGCAGGATGATCATTAAAGCTTTGACAAACATGTAGTACACAGGCTCCCCTACAAATGTGCAAGATTTTAGATTTTGGTTTTGGACTACCACAAGCACACATGAGAGAAAAGCAAGATGTGCTACATGCAGCTTGGCTATATGCATCGGAGGCGGATGAAGATAAATGAGAGATGATGCATATGTGCATGGTGATTTCTTGCAAACAAGTATTCACAAGCAAGTCACCATCATGCACATTACTGCAAGATGCATATACTTACCTTGGAGTTCCTTGGTATTGTACACGAAGAAATAAACTTGGGAAAACAAGGTTAGATAACACAAGTAGTTCTTCAACCAATAGCAAGAACATCAAGAGTACCAAGCCGGGGATGACATGTATAAAGAGTGTCTCATGTTGAGCACTAGCTTGAATCAATAACATGTCTCCCAAGACTAAAAGATTTTCAATGAGCTCGAGAGAATTTTGCTTTTCATAAGATACCAATTGTGATCTTTTAAGATACCAATTGTATAAGATACCAATTGTGCTTTTGAGAAGATACCCATAGTGAGAGCAAGAGAAGCAAAATCAAGAGAATAATGCCAAATGTATTATCAGTGAAATATATGGCAAAGCTTTGATGTGATCCTCTCCCCTTAAGGTAAGATTGTTCTTCTTCCTTTAAAATATCTTTCTCCCCTTATCCTCCAATCTTCCCTTAAGCTCCCCTAAATCTTCTCCCCTTTGACATCAAGTGCGAAAAGGGCGATAAACGGGAAGAGGCGGGAAAGATGGAAGGAAAGAAGTGGGTTCTTAAGAATCCTGGTAGAGCAAATTAAGTATCTACAGAAGAAATCATTTGGATGAAAGCTGTAGAAGATGATATTACGGTGAATGCAATTTTTTTAAACTCGCAAGAAGAGAATCAAAAGAGACGATAGCAAAATTCCAAAACATATGTACTTCATCTAGACAAGGATTCGTGACTAGGTCACCTATGTTTGAGTATATTGACTTAGGAGTCAAATGAGAACATTTGATCATAGGTCATACTCATCGTTTAAGCTCAAAATGGGGTTACCATTTTCCGATTAAGCATTTGATGTGATCACATCTTTTGAAGCTGCTTGTACTCATGTCTTTGAGCAAAGCTTTTTCAAGATGTGAAAGACATACCTTGGGCTTGTTGTTGCTTGTTCTCATGTAGGTGAGCTTGATGTAGATGCTCATAGAATGTGAAGTTGGAGCACCATTTCCAAATGTATAGTTCATCTTCCTACATGGGTTAGGCAAGCAAGGAAATTCTCAAGAATATCCAATATGACATGAGTGAAGTACTAGAAGTATATGGTGTCAAAAAGGATATGTGGAATTTTGTTCCTTGAACTCAACATCCCAAGAGCTAGATACTTGGTCAATGACAAGATTACTCATGATTTGAGTGAGTGTGATAATCTTGTAGAATGTAGACCATCCAAGTACACCAAGGAGTTAGATGCAATACAAGGGGCAAATGTGTCCAAGACATATGATCATCATCATAAGAGAAATATCAAGGATTAGTCAATTAGGCTCATGCCTTGCATGCATCAATGGAGTTTTCACTCCAAGTTTGAAGCATCAATGATGTTCAACTCACTCCTTAAGCGACAAAACACTTTCTCATCAAGTGGTTTTGTGAAGATATCTGCAAGCTGTTTGTCAGTATGAACATGCTTAAGATCAATGTCACCCTTAGCAATATGATCACGAATAAAATGATGGCGAACTTCAATGTGTTTAGATGCGAGAGTGTTGCAGGAGTTGTGTCAATCTTAATCGCACTCTCATTGTCACAAAGCAAAGGAACATGTCTCGCATGTATCCCATAGTCCTTAAGCATTTGTTTCATCCATAGGCAGCAGGCACAACACGACCAGCTGACAATATATTACCTACTGCGATGATAATGATATCGAGTTTTGTTTCTTGGATGACCAAGATACAAGGATCGACCAGATAAATTGACATGTACCGAAGTTGACTTTCTATCTATCTTGTCTCGGCATAGTCCGGAGTCGGAATAGCCAACAAGATCGAAAGAGGCCCTCTTAGGATACCAAATGCCAAAGTTAGGTGTGTGTATCAAATATCTCACAATTCTTTTAACAGCTTTAAGATGACATTCTTTAGGAGCAACGATATCGAGCACACATGCATACACTCAACATTATATCGGGACGAGAAGCAGGAGATATAATAGAGAACCAATCATGGATCGATAAACCTTTTGATCAGCAGGGTTCTCCATCTTTAGTCAAGTCATTATGTCCATTAGTAGGCATGGGGTTCTCATACCTTTGCTCTCTTGCATGTTGAACTTCTTGAAGAGATCCTTAGTGTACTTAGTTTGTGAGACAAAAGTATCCTCCTTAGATTGCTTGATTTGCAACCCAAGGAAGAACTTGAGTTCACTCATCATGGACATCTCATACTTCTCAGACATAAGCTTTCCAAACTTCTCACTAAAATCGGGGTTAGTTGATCCAAAGATAATATCATCGACATATATTTGGCACACAAATAGTTCACCGTCAACCCTTTTGTGAATAGCGTTGAGTCAATTTACCAATCTCAAATCCTTTTTCAAGAAGAAAGCTAGTCGACATTTGTACCAAGCTCTAGGAGCTTGTTTAAGACCATAAAGAGCTTTGTGCAATTTGTAAACATGATTGGGCTTTTAGGATTCACAAATCCGGAGGTTGTTTCACAAAACTTCCTCCTCAATTTCACCATTTAGAAAAGCACTTTTAATGTCCATTTGATAGAGAGTGATGTTATGGTGGTTGGCATAAGCAAGAAGAATGCGAATGGACTCAAGTCTACTGCAGCGGGGCATAGGTCTCACCATAGTCCATACCTTTGACTTGTGTGTAACCTTGTGCTTTCTGAGGCGAGCCTTGTTGCGGATGACTTGTCCATCTTCATCTTGCTTGTTCGAAACACCCATTTGGTTCCAATAGCGTTTTGATCATCATTGGGCTTCTCTACCAAAGACCAAGCGTTGTTCCTCTCGAAGTTGTGCAGCTCTTCATGCATAGCGTTCACCCAATCCGGGTCTTCAGCGCTTCTTCTACCTTCATAGGTTCAAGACTGGAGATAAATGAGTAATGCTCACAAAGTTAGCTAAGCGAGTTTTAGGCGAGTGATTCTCCGGTCGATGTCATTCATCATTTGTTCCACAGGATGGTCCTTCTTGACTCTTTCTCGAACTCGGGATAGCTTTTGTCGTGGTGGTGGCTGAGCTTCCTCATCATCCTCATCTTCTTCTTCATCTGTGTTGTTGGTGTTGTCTTGAGGTGGTGGAGAAGGAGGTTGTGGTGGATCTTCTTGTCGCACTTCCTCATCTTGGTGAGTTCCACTTGTGGAAGCCTCCATGTTGCCTTGAGGTTCACCTTCTTGGTGGTGAGGGGCTCCACATATGTAGATGAGGTACTCTCCTTCACTTCCATGGGACGAATCTTTCCAATGGATAAATCTTGAATGGCTTCGATGGGTCCTTGTCTCCTACATCAATAGGCATTTGCTCTACTTGCGAGCCATTAGATTCATCAAACTTCACATCTACCGTCTCTTCAACCTTTGGGTGAAATTATTGTGAACACGGTAGGTGTGAGAGTTTGATCCATAACAGGAAAAAGCCTTCATGAGTTTTAGGAGCAAATTTAGACCGGCGATGCTTATCAAGAATATATCACTTTGAACCAAAGACACGAAAATATCCCACTTGGGGTTTGTTACCGTAAGGAGCTCGTATGAAGTCTTGAGAAGCTTGTGAAGATAAAGTCTGTTGATGGCATGACAAGCTGTCTCGGCGGCTTCACCCGAAGTGTTTTGGTGTCTTGTATTCATCAAGCATTGTCCTCGCCATTTCAATGAGCGTTCGGTTCTTCCTCTCAACAACCCGTTTTGTTGAGGTGTGTGCGTGGCTGAGAACTCATGTAGAATCCCTTCCTCATCGAGAAAAAGAGTCCACATAGGCGTTCTTGAACTCCGTTCGTTGTCCTCGAACCTTCTTGATCTTCACCTCAAATTGATTACGAGCCTTTCTAGCAAAGGTTTTGAAGATTTTACGAACCTGCGATTTGTCATCAGGAAAAATACCCACGTAAATCTGGAAAAGTCATCAACAATAACTAGACCAAAGGTTACCACCAAGGCTTTTGTAAGCATTGGGACGAAAGATCCATATGAAGAAGCTCAAGCGGTCTCCTTGTGGTCATGATATTCTTCAGGGATGACTTCCACCTACTTGTTTTCTACCTTGACATGCCTTCTGAGAGTCTATCTTTGTCAAAGAAAACATCTTTAACACCAAGAATGTGATCACCTTTGATTAGCTTATCTAAATTTAGCATACCAACATGTCCAAGCCTTCGTGCCAAAGCCAACCTTTAGCAGATTTAGCAATAAAGCAAGTTCTAGGTTGAGCTTTCTTAGTGAAATCGACAATGTATAGGTCACCTCTCACGAATGCCGGTAAAAACCATGTTATGATTGTCACTCGAAAAACTTGGCAATCTACTTTGGTGAATAGCACGTTGAATCCAAAAGTCGACTAATCTAGACACGGAAAGTAAATTGTATCCAAGAGATTCAACAAGCATGACATTTTTAATGGAGCTATCATGAGATATGGCCACCTTACCAAGGCCAAGTACCTTACCCTTGGAGTTGTCTCCAAAAGTCACATACTTGCGTGGACCATTGTTCTTTGCAAGCTCTCGAAACATGTCTTCATCTCCGGTCATGTGATCGGTGCATCCACTATCAAGAATCCATTCTTTTCCACGGATATGTAGTCTCTCATATTTGCCATTAAGTGAGACTCTTCATGATCTTGTCTAGCTCGGTTGTCAGAATCGTCATCATGCTCATGCTCATCATCATATTGACCCATAGATAATTCATCATCAATACCTAGGTCAATTTGACAATGACTTGCATCAGTTTATCAACGTGATAATAATCATCGGAATGCAATACAAGAGCATTTCTAACTAGAACATTGATAAGTCGGAATCACCCTTCCGTTTCATAAGATCACGAAGCTCAAAAAGCATTTATCAAAGTTGGGATCATTGGGGTGCAACATATCAAATTCAACAGATCTTGTATAGAATTTCATCAAGACCTCTCAAAAGTAGTCCGGATAAAGTTCTTCCAAGAACTTCCACATAGCATAAGGCGCACTCAAAGTTTGTGACAAGCTTAAGCAAGTTATCGGGCAAACCTCTAATGATAAGATTGGCGAGTTCTAAGGTTCTGAAGCAAATCAAGCTCTTCATCCATAGTGGGGTGCAAGGGTCAAATGGTGGTACATATGGGGTTTCAACATATTTGCATAAGTTGTACATCTTAAAGATAGCAAGCATTTCAATCCTCCACGAGTTATAGGACACTCCATCAAGGATAGGCACTCTATGACTAACACTCCCAAGCGTGAACCGTCCATCTTCCTCCAATGGTGTGCAAACCAAAGCAATGGAGACCAAGGCTCACGATACCAATTGTAGGATCGTTGAAGGCAAGAGTGTCTAGAGGGGGTGATTAGACAACTTCGACAAGATAAAAGTTTATGCCTTTTGATTAACATAAGTTCATAGCAAGTTCACAATGAAGGTCAAGTCAAGCATCATGCATACAAGTCGAGCGACATACTAAACATGCAATTCTAGAGTATAGAGGCAATGAATGTAAATCGCATGAATAGTAAGGAGAGATTGTGAAAGCAAGCATAATTTGGAACCACGGAGATTTTCTCGTGGTTCCGATAGGTGATGCTATCGTCAATCACGTTGATGGAACTTCAACCCATGGAGGAGTACTTGCTGCGAGAGTCCACGGAGGCTCCACCCACGAAGGGTCCTGAAGAAGCAACCTTGTCTATGCCATCATGGCCTCGTCCACGGAGGACTAGCCTTACTCGGGGTAGATCTTCACAGTAAGCGATCTCCTTGCCCTATACAAACTCCTTGGTTCAACTCCACATCATGGCCAGGCTCCCCAGCGACACCTAACCAATCTAGGAGGCACCACCCTCCAAAAGGTAATAGATGGGGTTGGTGATGATGAACTCCTTGCTCTTGTGCTTCAAATGATAATCTCCCCAACACTCAACTCTCCTCACTTGATTTGGCTGTGGTGGAAGAAAGGATTGAGTGGAAAGCAACTTGGAAGGCTAGAAATCAAGTTTCATATGGTGGGAGTGGAGCAACAGTCTCAACACAAGGGTAGGTAGTTTTCTTCTCGAAATGTAAGGTAGGAGTGGTGGTTCTTTACGATGGCTCTCTCCACGAATGAAGAGGGAGGTGGAGGGTATTTATAGCCTCCACACAAAATCAACCGTTACACACATTTGACCAATCTCGGTCGGACCGAAGTTGACAACTCGGTGGGACCGAAAGTTCAAATCTTGTGAGCGTTGGGATTTTCAGTGGGACCGAAAATACAATCTCGGTTAGTCCGATTCTTCCAAAGTCTAGGGTTTGCCAATTTCGGTGGGACCGACTTTCTCATCTCGGTGACACCGATTTGAGTCTGAAGATTCTGAAGCTTGCATGACACCAATTCGATGTATGATAGAGTTTGGAATCGGAAAATCCGAAATTCTTAGGGTTTGGCTATATGGTGAGGTGGTTCATCTCGGTATGGTGGAGTTTGGAATCGGTGGGACCGAGATTACTTATGAGTTTATGTTGGAATGAAAGATCGCTGATAGTTTGAGAGATAAATCACTAAGCACTTGAAAGCAACGGATCATCATCATAACCTCATCCCTTTTAATAGTATTGGCTTTCCTATGGACTCAATGTGATCTTGGATCACTAAACCAAAAATGGAGTCTTGAGCTTCTTGCCAATCCTTTCCTTAGCATCTTAGGGTCCACCTTTCTAGTCCTTTTGCCATGCGAGTGATTGACTTTCTGGGACATACTTGATAAGAGCATTAGTCCAATCACAAAGTATGTTGTCATTAATTACCAAAACCACCTAGGGAGCAAATGTGCTTTCAGCAACACATTACTTGTCTGACCTCAGGGAGCATTTCATAGCACAAGGCGGCGAGTCCCCGGGCCGACTAGTGGGACCCGGTGCTTAAGCAGTATGATAAAAAGGAGGAAGCATTTGAGCGAGATCCATATCATACGAGATAATCAAAAAAGCGATCCGAGCTCAAGTCTCGAGAAGGCCTAAAGTCTTAGTACCTTAGTACAAAAGGGGGTAGCGTGATATCTTGCATCAAGCTGTAAAATCTTAGTAGAAGATTTGCGTTCCATAGTAGCTCTGTTTCCTTGCGAGTCGTCTCTCTTGCGTCTTTCGAGGAAGCCACGGCGTCGATCGGGTAGTAGGCGTCATTCCCTAGCACCTTGGCGATGATGAAGGACCCTCCCAAAGGCGGAAGCAACTTGTCTTTGGCGGCTGTTCTCTGAATCAGCCGGAGCACAAAATCGCCCTCTTGGAATGATCTCGGCTTGACCTTGCGGTTGTAGTATG
>JAHHZJ010000435.1:0-70299 GCA_021437245.1 Aegilops speltoides
GAGGAATGTTAGCAGTGCATACGAAGAGATGCCCTCATCGCAAGTGATTTCTTGCAAGAACTTTCGCGGATTGCGAGCACGCTTCGGCGGGTGATGCTGCAGCGTTACTCGAACCTTGTGGCCATCAAGCCTCTGCCGAATGGCATGGGGAGCTTGCGAACCTGCTTCAAGGAGCCGGCGGTGCTTCCGTCTGTGGAAGATATTAGCATGCGGCAAGGTGCAAGAAGCACTGGCGATGGTGAAGCAGCAGCTACACCAAGCTGGACCCGAACCATATGGCGAAGTAGGACGGCGAGGCCGATGGGCAAGAAATTCTGTGAGTGCGGTATATGACCAGGTGGCGTTAGCTGCTAAGTATTCTCAATAGGATTGTAGGCTAGATAGCACTGTTAGATGGTATAGAGGAGGAATATAGTCGATCCGTTGGTTGTGTAATTTAATTGGCATAAGTAGCCCTTTCGATTGTCAAAACCGGCGGATCTCGGGTAGGGGTCCCGAGCTGTGCGTCTAGGCGGATGGTAGCAGGAGGCGAGGACACAATGTTTTTACCCGAGTTCGGGCCCTCTCGATGGAGGTAATACCCTCGTCTGCTTGATTAATATTGATGATATGGGTAGTACAAGAGTAGATCTACCACGAGATCAAGGAGGCTAAACCTAGAAGCTAGCCTATGGTATGATTGTTGAGATGTAATGTTGTGTCCCTCGGACTAAAGCCCTCCGGTTTATATAGACACCGGGAGGCTAGGGATTACAGAGTCGGTTACAATGGTAGGAGATCTACATATCCGTATTACCAAGCTTGCCTTCCGCCAAGGAAAGTACCTTAGGACACGGCGGAGTCTTCAATCTTCTATCTCCGTGATGCAGGAGTCCGGCGGATATTGATAGTCGGCTGTCCGGACACCCCTAGTCGAGGACTCCTCGGTAGCCCTGAACCGGTCTTCAATGGCGATAAGTCCGGTGTGCATAATGTTCGACATTGCAAAGGCGGGTTCCTCCTTATATAACCGGAGAGAACAATGAACACGAGGATAGTGTCGGCTCTGCAAAATAATTTCCACATTCCAAGCGTAGAGAATAAAACAGATATCTTGATCCGTCTGGCGGCGTATTTATGCGGCGTGACATCACCGGCACCAAGCCCTTGTTTGAATCTTGTACCACCTCGGCCACGTTTAGCGAAGCGGTTTCAGCAACACGTCTGTCGAAGCGGATATCGTGTTCCCCTTATCCGGGATTCTCATCAATACGTGCGTGGGTAACCCAACGCGCCATTGATGGTGGCGCTTGGGAGATAGCGAGTTTACGGGGTGGTGAGGGCGCATAGTTTTGTCGCTTTGTATATAAGGGATAAGTTTACCTCCTCACCTATGCCTTCTTCCTCCTTTGCTTATCCATCCTGCGAACTCAAGCTCCAACGCCCAAGCTCGCGCATCTCACCTCAACCCTTCTCGAATATGTCGGAGGGAGGCTAGTGGATGGCCTCCACCTTGAAGGAGGAGGACATCGCCAAGCTCGCGGCGCGGATACCTCTCCGGCGACATCGCGTGCCGGCTGCCCTTGGCAGGCAGCTCATCCCCACCCCACAGGCCTCATGAGAGGTCGTCTTCCTTCCCACTTCCTCCATGGACTGGGCTTTCCGCTCCATCCATTCGTCCGAGGGCTCATGTTTTACTCGACACGGATTTCCACGATCTGGCGCCGAACTTCATCCTCAACATCTCGGCGTTTATCGTCGTGTCTGAGCCTTTCTCTGCATCCGGACCCACTTGACTGTGGCTCAAGACCTTCAACGTCAAGCCAAAAGATTGTGAAGGGGCGCAAGCTGAATCTTGGGCGCCATGTTGAGCAAGTTGCCGCGTCCCTTAACTAGAAAGGACCTTCGTGGACTCCGTCAAGGGGTGGCAATCGGGCGGTTCTATATCACCGAGCAGCGCAAGCCCGCATGGCGGCGGCCCCAATTAGATCTGGAATCCCTATGCAGCTCACCTCACGGAAAGAAGGGCTTGTAGTGGGGTGATCCGGTGGAGGTGGCGGACTTTGAGCTGCATCAAGAAGCTAGTGAGCAATGGGCTCGGCTCGTCGGCGTGGTCAGTCATGCTCCTCCGTGGATTCTCCCATGCCAAGAAAGGGCATTTAATCTGTGGGAGTTTAATTGGAACAACACAGGGCGTTGGCGGGCTCTTGATACAACGTCTGAAGGTGCACAGAGGTCTTGTTCAAAAGCTGATCTTGCATCTGCGACCGAAGACCATGATTCAGCTGCGATCTCCGTCGGCGGGGTAAGTGATTTGACCCCATTACGGGACACGTGTAGTAATTAGATTGACTCTAGCGAGGTTTTAATCTGCCTCTTCCTTTGTGAGGAATGGATGGAGAAGGCCGAGCTGCTGATCAGCCGGCTCCCATGCGGAAGAACCGATGAGCGCCCATTTAGCAAAGGCTGCTGGTTCGGCACCATCGTGGTCTTGGGAGAAAAACCAAGAAAGGTGGCGCGGGGACTCGAAAGAGTTCCCATAATCGAGCGTCGATAGCGGCGGCGAGGACTCCTCCCGAAGGCGGCGAGGAGGAGGAGGTACTCTCTCGAAGGAGGAGAGAAGAAGGAAGGCCTCCCAATCAGGCGGCGAAGGGTCAGAGGAGAACTATCCCCGGACAGTTTGCCAACATCAATGTTGGCGAGGAAAATGGCCTCAAGGGCGGCGTCCGACAAGATCGTAAAATATCCGGATCATTCATATGCGTATATTGTATGTCACGTAGTGTCCTTCTAATGCCGCATTGTTCCTTTAGTCCGGCGGTGGCGACTTTCCGACTTCGATGGCGGGTCATTGGCGCCGTCGGATGTAAATTCCATCATTGCCTCTACCTACCTGCGCCCGAGGGCGGCGGAATCCTGAGGGGGCCGCGAGAGGAGGCTCGGGCGCCGTCGAGCAGCCCCGGACTTTGTGCGGACTCTACTCGGAACCGTAGCGGCTCAGTCCGACAAGCAGCCCCCCTCGAAGAGGCGGGACCGTGGCGCCGGCGGCCTCCGTCAACGGAGGCACGGACAACTTCTTTGGGCGCTCAAAGCGCCTCCATCGAGGAAACACCGCACTCTCATGAGTGCGGTGATTGAAAAGTCGGCTTCGCGAAGGCGGGCTGGCCGAAGCCTGCAACAACCTTCTAACAGGCTTTGAGGTAAGAAGGTTAAAATTAAGTAATATAATACCGCATAGGCGGTAGCCTGATGCTTAGTCGGTGTTGGAAGAAAAGCGGACTAAGGATCTAACAAGATATCTGTGAGGTTGTTAAAAATATGTCGATATGGGTTTGCAGGCTGCTTTTGTTGACCTCTGCCGCGTGCTGGCGGAGGTGGAAGCGCTGAAGAAAGATCTTGGCGGTCGGAGCAAGAGCTCGGCCACGCCAGAGGCAGCTCAAGGAAAAAGAAGGTGAATAACACCCTTTAAATAGGTACCTTCTGAGAAAAGGGTTTTGGTTGCAAACAAGATTAACGAGGATAATATATATGTCTGAGGGGCCACTAACGAGGTGGCAGCCACGAAGGATGCCGTGTCGTGGCGAGCATAATCTTGGCCTGAGAATGGACTGGCGAGAAAAGCAAGCGGCTGGTGGCGGAAGTTCGGCAAGCTCCAGGCTCTCATGAAAAAACATGAGAGTTTGGGCGTGACTCAAGACTTCGAGTCGAGCTTGCCTCGGCTCTCGATAGGGCAATCCGCCAAGGCCGAGGCCGAAGGCCCATATGGAAGTAAAGGACATGAAGAAGATAGCGGCGGGTAAGGCGTTTTCATGCGAGCAAGCATGTTAATGTAAATTACGGATACTTACGGTCGGAGCTCTCGAGGGCATTTGCGGATCTGCGCGTAGTGCGTCGATGCGCCGCTTTCTATCGTGGCGAGGAGGGAGCTCAGCGGAAAGGTCTTACGGTCTCGGTATCTTTGAGGCCGGCCATCCAGTGCCCCCAAGCGACCAGTGAAGCAGCTGGTCGAACTCCTAAGGTGGTGAGGAGGCCATGAAGGGCCTCCACCGGTCCGGTGTGGCTGGGCAGGCCATGCAGCAGCTACTTTGGCCTAGTCGCGGTGGCTGGTGGATGCATGCCCGAGGCTGGATGTGATCAAGCGCTCGCTTTGCATTGAAGGTGCTCGTCGAGCCCTTGCCGCATAAAGGTGCAATGGGGCAAGCTGGATGCGGACAAGCTTCTCCGCGGATCCGCCGCCCGCGGGCAAGGAGCACCGTCTGCGGAGCGATATTATAAAGTTGTCTGAAGGGGCCAGCGATATTGCGGATGAGTGCCCCATAATGTAATCCTTGAGTGAACTTCATTGTGTTTTTATCTGTGCGCTGAAAACTTTGTTTATATCGCCATGAGCAACGCTTTGTTGAATTTAAAATATTACCTTACGTGTGGCCGTTTATTAAATCGAGAGATGGCAAGTCGTTGGCTTCACCCCCAAACCCACAGTCTTTGGGGTGTTTGGTGATAACCTTGGCGCTCTTGTTCCCATCTTTGGGTCCATCTAGGGAGGCGCTCAACACGACGAACAAAGCGACCGGACTTATAATGCTTGAACACTCTCACTTAGCCATAGAATTCTATAATTTTAAATTTAGCGAAGCCCTGGTATTCGGAAGACCGAATCAGGCGCTATCACGCCTTCATCGGACATCATCGAACTTCGCTCGAAGCGGCATGAGTCTTTAGGGACCGAAAGACCTCTCGAACAGCGACCAGATCTCGCCTTATCATGCCGGTCAGTTTAGCTTTCTCCTTTGAGGCGTTAACCCGACTCAGCAGGCGCAATCGCGATGGTTCTCCAGTGCTACCTTAGCCGGAGCGGGCGTAAGGTACCAAAACATAGGGCAGGCAAACCCAACTATTGACCCAAGACATGATTGGAGCTGATTCATATAATGCTATAAGTTGAGGTGCGCACTTGTGAAAGTGTTGGACTTAATCACACCATAATATGGGAGCGAAGCCCTGGTGTATTTGGCGTACCAAAGTATCTGGTGCAAGATGTCATATAATGAACATATGTAAAGATAGCATAATTGCAATGAAAAGACAATGAAATTGCAAAAAGGAAATGCTGCGTTATTTATGAAAGAAGATCGCTAATAAAGCGGTGATACAAATAGTCTTGATAAGCAAGGGTTAGGACTAAATTAACATGTCCCCCTCGAGGATAAGCTGCAGACTTGGTGTATGTAATTGAATTTAATGCTCGTAATGGAGACCACGAGTGTTAAATGCAGCCTTCTTTAATCACATTTGTTGTATCGTGAGTTGAGCAAGTTCGCCGTCGAGCGAGGCTTCTGTTTGGTAAAGTCTGTATATATAAAAGAAAAGATAAAAAAATAAAACCAAGGGGCGCTAGCACGAGCCCTGGTGTGGTCGAACCGCACTCTTTAATCCTTGAGGTTAAGCCCTCCCTGTGCCCATGGTATCTCCAAAGCGTAATGATGTCTGCGGTGTTATTCTTGTGATCATCTGGCAGGCGAGGTGGGGGCGCATTACTCTGGCGATGCTCCGATCGCGCCAGTGCTCTTAGTTAGTGTTGCTCGGGCGCTTTGATACATCCGGCTTTTAATTGCGGACTAGAAATTGCCGTGAAAGGCTGCTCTGTATACGCGCGAGCGCATGTATGTTCCTCCGTTCGGAGGGCGTTCTGTATTCCCATTGACCGTGATAACTCGCGAGGGCTGGCATCTTGAGCTTTAGGTATGCATAATGCGGCCTGCGTTGAACTTTGCAAGCGGTTCGTCCGGCGAGGCGTGATAGCCGCTTCTGAGCAGGACTATATCGAAGATTAACTCTTAACCGGAAGTATCAGGGATCCAAAGACCACTTCGGTGTGATGGAGCTGTGCGGTTGGCTTCCACTCTGGGATGACACCTTTGAAGGTTGTCTTAGTGGGCTTGATCTGGATGGGTCTATGCCCATTTTGCGCCTTTGTGTCACAGTAAAGCGAGTTAATTTGCTTTGCCGCCGTCCATCGAGGACTCTTGTGAGGTGAAATCCATCGGCGATTGGGTCTAGGACCAATGCGGCGAATCCGCCATAAGCGTATGCTAGTCGGATGGTCTCGTCGATCAAAAGTGATCGGACGGGAGGACCATGGATTGAACTTGGAGGCTAGCTCCATCGCATAGGCGTCCGTGGTCGCGCTTCCTCTCCCTCTTGGGTATATGGGTCCGTAAATCATATTCACCGTCCGTACTTGCGGAAACCCTACATCCTTTGTTGTTCGTGGCGGGTCTCTTCCTCGTCGTCGCTATTTAGCCTTGTCATTGTGTTGGTAATTAACGCGGCCTGCCGAACACCCAACAATCTCTGTTGGTGTGATTAGCTGACTTTTGGGGTGCCATGTATCGGCATGGCGGATCGACTATTACATCCAGATTGGGCGGGCGGAGTTGTTCTTTTAAATGGCTTCTTCCGTTGACGGGTTTGGAGCCTCGGAATCCGGCATTATTGCCGTATCCTCTTTTTCGTCGCCGTTAATCTGGCGTTTGTTTTGATTCGGCGTGACCTGCCATGATTGTCCTTGGTGTCGGACTGCCAAAATTTTGCGGAGAGTATTGCTGCGGGCTAGCCAGCTATCCTCTCCAGCGCCATGCGAGTCATTGCGATGTGAGGGCTGCCATGGATTTGGCTTCTCCTGCCCGGTGCGGGCTAGCCATTCGTCCGGATGTTGTGTTTGAAGGCTGCAAGGGCCTCCGCATCCGGATAGTCGGCGATTTGATTTTTCTTCGTCGGGAACCATGTCGAGCTATCGGCGATTCGTCGGCTGCTGAATAATGTGGCTTAGGTCGTGGCGTCTGTTGGTGCGCGTATGTACCTTGGAAGTTATCAAGGCAGCGGCCTCGGTCTTCCCAACCCAATTGACTCTGCGGGGCGGTTGTTAAGCCAATGCCGAGCTGGTCCTTTAAGCAGTGGGAGATATTTGATGGCGTGCGGATCGTGCGCGCGGGCCATATGGATGTGGAAGATAATCTTGATCCACGTTGCGAAGTCTGTTGTACCATCGTAAGATTCGATGTTCACGGGTTTGAACCCTTGAGGATCTGGTGATCCATTACTTCATCGATGAAGCATAGCGGGTGTCTGGCGCCCTGTATTGAGCAATATCGCGGCGCAGCTCGAGGGCGCTATCTGCTGTGTTCGGCCCGGCGGCGTTATGTCGTAGCGGCGGTATTCGTCGTGGGTCGTAGGCGCCCGTGATCCATAGATGGATCTAGATTGCCTTGCTTTGTCCTCAAGATGTCTATAAGTCGGTAGCGTTCCTTTTGGCTTTGTACTCTGGATCGATGTCGATTATGCACGGTCTTGGTGGGGCCTTGAATGCCTCTCTGTCGTGACCAGGCGATCGGTCGACCATGTCGTCTTGTTGGTGATGAAGGTATGTATGCTTCCTCCTCTAATCGGGGGCAGCTTGCGTCTTAGGTAACTTTGGAGGGAGTTCGAGTTTATACTCTTGACGCGAGGACCTCGGTCCATCGATCGGCTAGCAGATCTTGATTAGCTTGAAGCTGTTGCTGCTTTTCTTTAGGCTATTTGCGTGGCTATGAGCTGCGCTGAAGCGTTCTTGTTGGCGGGATCCTCGGGTATGATGAATTCATCATCGTTGAGGCTCGCCGTCTTGGAGGAGGCATATAGTTATCTTCTGAACCCCTAAATGCGCAGCCCTATCGTGAGGGCTTGCCTGCGTCCTCGCTGCTGAGTCTTGCGAGGAGGATCGTCTTCGGCACTCTCCGGTGTTATTGTCTCCGTGCAGATTCTCCATTCTTGTTGTGGCGGGATTTAGGCGGCGCTTGGCCTTGGCGTTTAGGCTGCTTCTTCAAAGAATCTTCCTCCGCTGCTTTTTCGCCATCCCTTCTTTTGGGGTATCCACCATGTAGGCGTCGTATGTGAGGTGGCCTTCGGTGACCTATGGTATTTGGGTCTGATCGTCTCTGCCATCATCGTCCATAAGCGTCGATGTCCTCGGTCGTAGTCTAGCATGTCGGTTAGATCCTCGGCAGTGGCTATAAAGTGGGTGGTGGGTGGGCTCTGAATTTCTTCGTCGTCCGAACTGCAACCGTCTGGCCATAGTCGGCGAGATTCTCGAGATAGCGAAGATGCTTGAGAGAATTCAGGATATCGCCAAAAGCGAGTGTTGAAAAGATGTCGTGGCGGTGAATTCCATAACGGTAATCTGGCTTAATTGGCGGGCGGCGGGAGGCTTGGAGTCGGCGAGTCCGCCCCTCGGGATCACGAGTTTGCGAGGGACAAGATTGGTATTGGCTCCATCGCCGTAGATGTTGAAGCCCGAGGCGGCGTCTATCCACCGGCCCTCGTCGTGGGCAATCGGCTCGGGTAAATGGCAGGCGGATTAGTCTGACCACCAAAGCCTTGTCGTGGCGAGCTAGATCATGCCCATCGTTGCGGTCTGTGGCGCTCGGCTGTGGCTCGAGTCCGTCGAAGATCAAGTCTCGCGGTCGTCGGCCGTGAAGTTTAAACTTCGAATCGACTGGCGTCGAGCGTAGCTTCGATCTGCTCGGATGGCCAGAGAATTGGCCCGATGATGCAAAACCGCCCGAATATGAAGATCTGTCGGGAGAAAAGTCTCACCACGGACAGCGTTGATGGTCGAAGATGTCATCGAGCCTATTGGTGGCGACACGGAGGAACTCTCAATGAAAGCACCAATGTCGGTGTCAAAACCGGCGGATCTCGGGTAGGGGTCCCGAACTATCGTCTAAGCGGATGGTAGCGAGGCGAGGACACAATGTTTTTACCAGGTTCGGGCCCTCTCGATGGAGGTAATACCCTCGTCTGCTTGATTAATATTGATGATATGGGTACTACAAGAGTAGATCTACCACGAGATCAAGGAGGCTAAACCTAGAAGCTAGCCTATGGTATGATTGTTGAGATGTAATGTTGTGTCCTACGGACTAAAGCCCTCCGGTTTATATAGACCGGAGGCTAGGGTTACGAGTTGGTTACAATGGTAGGAGATCTACATATCCGTATTGCCAAGCTTGCCTTCCGCCAAGAAAGTACCTTGGGACACGAGCGGAGTCTTCAATCTTCTATCTCGTGATGCAGGAGTCCGGCGGATATTGATAGTCGGCTATCCGGACACCCCCTAGTCCAGGACTCCCTCAAGCCCCTAGCCAGATTAAAATCATTTGTCATGGCAGACCTTTTCGCTTCAGCCCCCCGGATCCGATAGTCCGGGGTGTGTCCGAATACCCGCTCAGTTATACAAAAACTGGGGTATGCGTGGAGACCAGGCGTAGGGGTCATAAGTGCTTGAACAGACAAGTACCCAACTAGTTATGTTATATTACATGGATAGTAAGAAACATCTTCCAGGGAGAATAGTTCCCTTAGGGGTTCCTTTCCCTGGGTATGCATGCGTCGATGCACATGTCCGGACTGCGAACGATGGCGCAGGGTAGAAAACTTCTAGGGTTTTTGTTGTAACCAATGAATACATCCTATTTCCACCGATCGAATATTCTCTTAAGGAAACTAGCTTTCGGCTTCACCCAGTCTGAGGTACACATCCATTGAACCGCGATAACAATCGCGAAGTGCTCCCTTATGCCCTAGCAGATTAGCGACAATGTAGGGCATAAACACAAAACCGAAACCCGGCTTGGCCACATCTTAAGTCATATCTATGCATATAATGGTGAAGAAAAGGCACATATGGAGAAAAAAGCATATGCGATGGGCAAAAAGCCATTTTAAGTAATTATGTTTAGCTTCCGAATAGGAAGCCCCCATGTATAGCTTATACACATAGTGCGGCCCGAGTGATTCAGAAGTCCGCACTGTATTAAATACTTTGTGTGAAGAGAAAAAGGGTCGAGAAAGGAGAAAAAAAGGGGTGGAGCATAATTAAAAAGGAGGGGTAAGGAGACGAACACTGAGTTCGGCGTTAGGCGTAGAATCTCCGGAGTCTATCCGCGTTCCATGGGTTCGGCTCGAGTCTATTATCGGATGCATTATGTAAGATGCGCTCCTCGGTGAGAACTTTGTCAATGTGAAGGACCTTCCACTTGGGTTTGAGTTTGTCCTTCTTCTTCTCGGTAGGCGTGAAACGAGCTCACCAATATTGTAAGTTTTGGCCCGCACTTCTCTGCTTTGATATCGTCGAACTGCTGGCGATAGAATCGGAAGGGCTTTTGCGACATCGCGCTCCTCCTCCGGGGCATCAAGTTATCCGCCGATCTAACTCGGCTTCCTTCTCTTCATTACATGCGTCTGGCGTGGCGAATCATGTATTATGTCGCGAGGGTAATCTTTGCTTCCGCACCGTACACCATAAAAAATGGTGTATATCCGGTGGTGCGATTCGGTGTGGTCCGCAGCCCCCAGATTACGGAGTCGAGCTCCTCTACCCAGTGTGCATTCGATTCTGTTAAAGATTGCACTAGTCTGGGTTTGATGCCGCTCATGATGAGACGTCTCTTTAAATAGACGATTTACTTGCATGGTCAGGGTGGAAAATGTAAAAATGCCCCAACTTCTGCATTAAGCTCGACCGTGGAAGCGCCATTATTAAAGCCGGTTTAGGGATCTTGAGGAGTCAAGGTTTAGGGGTCCTCGGACAGCCAGACTATATACTTTGGTCGGACTGTTGGACTATGAAGATACAAGATTGAAGACTTCGTCCCGTGTCTGGATGGGACTCTCCTTTGCGTGGAGGGCAAGCTTGGACATTCGGATATGTAGATCTCCTTCTCTGTAACCGACACTGTGTAACCCTAGCCCCTCCGATGTCTATATAAACCGGATGGTTTAGTCCGTAGAACAACAATCATAATCATAGGCTAGCTTCTAGGGTTTAGCCTCTACGATCTCATGGTAGATCAACTCTTGTAATACTCATATCATCAAGATCAATCAAGCGGGAAGTAGGGTATTACCTCCATCGAGAGGCCCAAACACAGGTGAACATCGTGTCCCCGCCTCCTGTTACCATTAGCCTTAGGCCTGCAGTTCGGGACCCCCTACCGAGATCCGCGGTTTGACATCGACAACGAGTAGTAAGTAACAAAAGTAACTAAGGTGCGAGAAAGGTCGCTCAATCCTTTTTGTAGCAAAGGACAAGCACAGGAGAACTCTTATATAAAGCAAAAGCGCTCAGAGACACATAGGAATTACTGTCAAGCTAGTTTTCATCATGCTCATATGATTCGCGTTCGTTACTTTGATAATTTGATATGTGGGTGGACCGGTGCTTGGGTGCTGCCCTTCCTTGGACAAGCCTCCCACTTATGATTAACCCCTCTCATAAGCATCCGCAACTACAAAAGAAGAATTAAGATAAATATAACCATAACATGAAACATATGGATCCAAACAGCCCCTTACAAAGCAACTCATAAACTAAGATTTCAGCTTCTGTCACTCTAGAAACCCATCATCTACTTATTACTTCCCAATGCCTTCCCCTAGGCCCAAATCATGGCGAAGTTTCTTGTAGTAAATGTTCACATAACACCACTAGAGGAAAAGACAACATACATCTCATCAAAATATCGAACGAATACCAAATTCACATGATTACTTATAACAAGACTTCTTCCATGTCCTTAGGAACAAGCGTAACTACTCCTTTGTTGGGGAGCGTGGTAATTTCAAAAAAATTGCTCACGATCACGCCAAGATCTATATATGTGATGCATAGCGAGAGGGAGAGTGTTTCCATGTACCCTCATAGACCAAAAGCGGAAGCCTTATGACAAGCCTTGATTGATGTAGTAAATGCGTGTTCATGATCCGAGCGATCTTAGCACGAGCGTCGTCACCTCCGCGATCTGCACGTTCAGCTCGAGGGCGTCCCTCGTACTCTTGATCTAGTTGAGGCGAGGAGAGTTTCTTGACCTGACGACATGGTGGCGATGGTGATGAAGTTACGCGCGAGAGCCGCCTAAGCACTCTGACGATATGACGAGGTGTGTAGCGTGGAGGGGCACCGCTGCGGCTAAACAATGTCGACTTGTGTGTCTAGGGTGCCCCCTGCCCATGTATATAAAGGAGAAAGGGGGGAGGCGGCCGGCCTTGGGCGCGCCAAGGAGGAGAGTCCTCCTCCTGGTAGAATCTGACTCCCCTTTCCTAGTCAACTAGGAGGGAAGGGAAGGAAGGAGAGGGAGAGGAGAGGGAAGAGGGCTGAGCCCCTCCCTATTCAGTCGGACTCCTTGGGGGGTGCCACCTCCTGGGCTGCTGCCCTCTCTTTCCCCTAAGGCCCACTAAGGCCCAATACTTTCCCGGGGGGTTCCGATAACCCCTCCGGCACTCCGGTTATATCCGAAATCACCCGAAACACTTCCGGTGTCCGAATATAGCCGTCCAATATATCAATCTTTTTGTCTCGACCATTTCGAGACTCCTCGTCATGTCCATGATCACATTCGGGACTCCGAACTACTTTCATCATCATCAAGCGTTAAGCGTCACGGACCCTCGGGTTCGATAACTATGTAGACATGACCGAGACCGTCTCGGTTGATAACCAATAAGCGGAACCTAGATGCTCATATTGGTTCCTACATATTCTATGAACATCTTTATCGGTCGAACCGCATAACAACATCGTTGCTTTGTCATCGATATGTTACTTGCCCAGATTCGATCATCGGTATCTCAATACCTAGTTCAATATCGTTACCGGCAAGTCTCTTTACTCGTTCGTAATATTTCATCCATAAGTAACTCATTAGTTACAAGCGCTTGCAAGGCTTATAGTGATGAGTTTTACCAAGAGGGCCCGGAGATACCTCTCAGAAACACGGAGTGACAAATCCTAATCTCGATCTATGCCAACCCAACAAACACCTTCGGAGACACCTGTAGAGCACCTTTATAATCACCCTTTTATGTTGTGAAGTTTGGTAGCACACAAAGTGTTCCTCCAGTATTCGGGAGTTGCATAATCTCATAGTCTGAGGAACTTGTATAAGTCATGAAGAAAGCAGTAGCAATGAAACTAACACGATCATAATGCTAAGCTAACGAATGGGTCATGTCCATCACATCATTCTCCTAATGATGTAATCCTCATCAAATGACAACACATGTCTATGGTTAGGAAACTTAACCATCTTTGATTAACAAGCTAGTCAAGTAGAGGCATACTAGGGACTATATGTTTTGTCTATGTATTCACACATGTACTAAGTTTCCGGTTAATACAATTCTAGCATGAATAATAAACATTTATCATGAATTAAGGAAATAAATAATAACTTTATTATTGCCTCTAGGGCATATTTCCTTCAGTCTTCCACTTGCACTAGAGTCAATAATCTAGATTACATAGTAATGATTCTAACACCCATGGAGCTTTGGTCTTGATCATGTTTTGCTTTCGTGAGAGGATTAGTCGATGGAGTGCGCAACATTCAGATCCGTGTGCATCTTGAAAATCTCTATGCCCCCTTCCGAGCACTTGATGGCGAATGGGCTGAAGCGTCTCTTGATGTGCTTGGTTCTCTTGTGAAATCTGGATTCCTTTGCCAAGGCAATTGCACGATATTGTCACAAAAGATTTTCATTGGACACGATGCACTAGGTATGACACCTAGATCGTATATGAACTCCTTCATCCAAACTCCTTCATTATTTGCTTCGAAGTAGCAATGTACTCCGCTTCACCCATAGATCCATACGGCTCTGCTTGGAACTGCACCAGCAGCAGCTCCTCCATTTAATTAACTATCGTATCGGTTTGCGACTTAGAGTCATCGGATCGGTGTCAAAGCTTGCATCGGCGTAACAATTTACAACGAGCTCTTTTCACCTCCATAGCGAGAACCCGATTGCCTCGGGGCTGCACCTTCCCAGCGATGGGCGAACACTAACCTTGTCCCTTGTAAAGCTCGTGACTCGAGGTGCGGACTCCCTGCCGGACTCGAACCTCCTGCGCCCTTGCCAACCCGAATCTGATTGGGCGCGATCATGGAGTTCCTTGCCGCGGACATCTTGAGACACTCACCCTTTGGCGGCGTCCTAAATTCACTAAAACATCTCTACGCTATCCGGAGAGCCTGGCGGATTATGGCCAGGATGGTTGGGATCGCAGACGACGAAGAAATTCAAGGCCCTCCACCACCCACTTTGTAGCTTGTCGGCGATCTAGCAGACATGCTAGACTATGACTCGATGACATCGGCGGTATGGACGGCGATGCGGTCGAACAAAACCAGCGCCTCTGAGGGCCTTTGGAAGACCACCTCGTCATATGATATATACATGGTGGACACCCCAAAAGATAGGGACGGCGAAGAAGTGGCGGGCTGATTCATAAAAAACAGCCCAAGCGCCCGGCGTCGATGGCGCCGCTCTAAATCCGCCACGGCGAGAATGGAGATTCGGCACGAGGAGATAATAATACCCAGATAGTGCGAAGACAATCCCCTCTGCAAGACTCGGCGCGGGAGGATGCGGCTCAAGCCCTCACGAGAGGCGGCGGGGCGAAGAGGTCGAGGATGATAATTACATACCTCCCTCCGGGAGCGAGGCAAGCCTCGCGACAGCCAATTCGTCGTGCGGAGGATCTGTCAAACAAGGCGTTTTAAGCGCAGGCTCATAGCCATGGCAAATAGCCTAAAAAAAAAGCAGCGGCGGCTTCAAGCTGATCAAGACCTCTTGGCGATCGATGGACGAGGTACTCGCGGCGAAAGTACAAACTCGAGCGCCCTCAAAATCTACCCAAAGCATAAGTTGCTCCCCGATTAGAGGAGGAAGCATACATACCTTCATCACCGGCGCTGTCTGACGATCGACCACCCGTGGTCGCGGCGAAGAGCATCGGGCCCTCCACCAAGACCATACCCGGCATCGCTCCAAAAGTCTGAAGCCAAGAGAGCAGCGGACTTGCGAGATATATTGGAGGACAAAGCAAGGCAATCCAGATCCATCTACGGATCACGTGGGCGCCCAACAACCCACAGCGAATACCGTCGCGCGGATACAACAACTCGGCGGGCGAACCTGGCGGAACAGCGCTCCCTCAAGCTACGTCGTGATATTGCTCATCTGAGCGCCGCACACCCACTATGCTTCTTGACAAAGTAATGGATCATCAAATCCTGAAGGGTTTAAACCCGTAAACATTGAATCCTCGATGGCACAACAGACCCTGCAGTTTGGATCGAAGAATATCTCCTTCACATTCATATGGCCCTTGGTGATGATCTCCGCCATCAAGTATCTCCCTCAAGCTTAAAGGACCAGCTCGGCATTGGCTTAACAGCCTGCCCTTGAGAGTCAATTGGGTGTTGGGAAGACACGAAAGCCGCATTCCTCGACAACTTCGGGCACATATATGCGACCACTGAGGCGCCGATGACCTAAGCCACATAATTCAGCAGCGGATGAATCGGCGGATAGTTACGGACACGGTTCTTAACAAAGAAAAATCAAATCATCATTGTCGGATCGAGAGGCTCTCGCAGCCTTCAAGCATAACATCCTGACAGTGGCTAGCCCGGCACCTAGGGCGGGAAAAGCCGAAATCCATGGCAGCCCTCACATCACTAATGACCGCTTGTGTGCGGCGAGGACAACTGGCTACGCAGCAACAACCTCGGTAAAATTTCGGCAGTCCGGATACCAAGGACCACAATGGCGAGTCACGTCGAAGCAAAATAAGCGCCCGCGTTAGCGGCGGCGACAAGAGGATCTGGCGGTCAGCGCGGATTGAGCTCTAAACCGGTCGTGGAAGAAGCCATTTAAAGAACAACTCGGGTCCGTCGGTTTGGACGAATACTCGACCGCTCATATCGGATACATGGCACCCCGAAAGCCAGCTAACCACACCAGCAGAGATTCTTGGGTATTCAAGCGGCGAGGCAAGTTAATTGCGAAAACAATGACAAGGGCTGCATAGCGATGACGAGGAAGAAGACCGGCCGCCCGAACGATAGAGAGGCGAAGGGTTTCCCCCACAAGTGCGGATGGTAAACATGATATCATAACCCATATACCCAAGAGGGCGAGCGTGCACTAAAGGGGCGTATATGCAATGGAGCGATCGCCGAAGTTCAATCCATGGTCCTCTTGCCCGATCACTTTCGATCGAAGAGACCATCCGACCAGCATCCGCCATGGCGGATTTGCGCGTGGTTTTAGACCCAATCGTCGATGGATTTCACCTCACGAGAGTCTGATGGGCGGCGGCGTAGCTGAACCTGCTTTATCGAGGATACGATGTGCAAGATGGGCATAGACCCTCAAGATTAAACCTACAAAGCGACCTTCAAAGGCGTCATACCAGGTGTTGAGGCCAATTATGCAGGCTCGGTCCTGCTGAAGTGGTCTTGGATCCCGGACAATTTCGGGCGAGAGTTAATCTTGACATAGTCCGTTCGTGGCGGCTATCACGCTCTACTCGGACGAACGCGTTTGCAAAGTTCAGCGGTGCGCGTTATGCATACCTAACGCTCAAGATGCGGGCCCTCGTGGAGTCATCACGGTCAGCGGAAATACGGAACACTCCCTCGAGCGGAGAACATCTGCGGCTCTCATGGCGAAATCTGAGCAGCCTTCTAAGGCAATTTTGAGTCCGGCCGTTAAGCGGCGGACTCTGATCGCGTGCCCGACCACAGCGCGTCCGAAACCAGCGTAGCAATCGGCTAACCCCAGCCCTCGCATGATTGCAAGACCAACCCTCCGCATACATCATTACGCTCTGGAGATACCATGGGCCTAGGGGAGGCACGACCAAGAGACCAGTGCGGCTTGACCACACGGGGGCTCACAAGTCGTCACTCTTTTTATTATTATTTTCCTTGTTTGTATGCACAGGACTCCATTCACTAGAGGCCCTGTCCGGCGGCGAACCCGCCGAACTCACGATGCAACAGCCAGGGAAGAAAGAAGGCTGCGATAAACACTCAGGTGGTCTCAATTACGAGCATTAAATTTGATTATATATACCAGTCCACAGCCCACCCCTGGAGGGGGACATGTTTAATTAGTCCAATCCCTTGCTTACCGCACTCTTTGTATCATTCCGCACTCATAGCAGAATTCCTTGAATAAATAATGCAACATTTTTTTTTGCCTATTATCGCATTACTTTACATATATGTTCATTAACGACATCTTGCACCCGTATATTTTGGTACGGCCGAATACACCAGGGGCTTATGTTCCCGGCATTATGGTGTGATAAGTCCGAACACTTTCACAAGTCGGCACCCGAACTTATTGCATTATATGAATCGGCTCGAATCATGTCTTGGGTCAATAGTTGGGTTTGCGGCTCCCGTTTTGGTGCCTTACGTTCCGTTACAGTCGGCTAAGGTGGCACTAGGAGAACCACTGCGATTGTGCCCGGTTGAGCTGGCGGCGCCTCGATGGAAAGCTAAAACTGGCCGGCATGATAAAGGCGAGGCTAGTCATTTGTTCGAGAGGTCTTTTGGTCCGTAAAGACTTATGCGCTTGACGAAATGCGGATAATGTCCGGCGAAGGCGTGGATAGCGCCTCGAATTGGTCTTCGAATACTAGGGGGCCGCCGAAATTTAAAATTATAAATTCTATGGCTAAGTGAGAGTGTTCAAGCATTATAAGTCGGCTGCCTTGTTACGTTGTGTTGGCGCCTCCTAGATGGACCCAAAAATGGGAACAAGAGTGCTCAAGTTTATCTCGAACACCCTGCACTCGTGGCTTGGGGGCTGAAGCCCACGACTTGCCATCTCTCGAGATCGATAAGCGGCCGCCTACGAAGGTAATATTTTAAATTAAACAAGCGTTGCTTAGCGCATATGAACAAAGTCTTGCGCGCGAGGATAATACATAGCGAGTTTACTCAAAAATTACATCTCTGGGGCACTCATCCGCAATATTGCGGGCACCCTTCAGGACAGTCTTATAGTACATTTCGGGCGTATGATACTCCTTGCCCGCTGGCGGCGGGTCAGTAAGAAGCCTCTCTGCATCCAGCCGGCCCCAATGCACCTTTGCGCGGGCAAGGGCCAGCGAGCACCTTCAATCTGGCGCGGCGCTTGATGACCTCCACCGGGGCATGCATCCACCAGCCGCCGCACTAGGCCAAAAGTAGCTCCCAGGCATGGCCTATCCGAGCCCTAGCCGGACTATAAGGCCCTTCATGGCCTCCTCGGCTACCTTGTGGAGCTCGACCCAGTGCTTGACTGGTGGCTTGAAAACACCGGATGGCCAGCCTCGACATCTTGAGACGAAGACCTTCTCCGTTGAGCTCCCTCCTTGCCTCGATAGAATCTGGTGGCATCGGATACAACTGCGAGGCAAATCTGTAGCGCCTTGGAGAGCTCGAATTGGGTAAGTGTCAGGTAGTTTACATTAACATGCTTGCTTTGCATGAAAAATGCCTTACCCGCCGCTATTTTCTTCATATCCTCAACCTCCTGAAGGGCCGTACGGGCTTCGGCCTTGGCGGACTTGGCACTTTTGAGAGCCGAGGCAAGCTCGGACTCTCGAGTCTTTGAGTCGTGCTCCAAACTCTCATGCTTCTCCATGAGAGCCTACAGCTCTTGCCGCACCTCCGCCACCCGCGCCTTCTACTTCTCTCGCTCTGCCCGTTCCGCGGCCGCATTGCGTTCGGCCACGGACACAACCTCCTTCAGGGTTGCCACCTCATTCGTGGCCCCTGCAGTACTCACGTTATCCTTGTTAGTTTTATTGCAACCGAAATCCTTTTCTGTAAGGTAAATATTCAAAGAGGTGCTACTCACCTTCTTTGTCCTCGAGCTGCCTCTTGGCATGGCCGAGCTCTCGCTCGGACCGCTCGAGATCTTGCTTCAATGCACCAACCTCCGGTCGGTCTGGCGGAGGTTAGCGGCCTGACACTGCAAACCCATATTGACATAATTTATTAGCAACCTGCGTATATCTTTTTAGATCCTCAGTCCGGCTTTTCTTTCCGAACAGGAACCCGAGCATCGAGGGCTCTTGTCTATCGGTATTACATTACATAATTTTAAATTCTTACCTCAAAGCTGCTAGAAGGCTCTGCGAGGCTTCGGTCGGCCCGCTTTTGGCGGTGAACCTTCTAAATCACCGCACTCATGCAGTGCGGTGCTCTTCCTCAATGGGCGTCTTGGGCACCTCCGGCCAAGTTGTCCGGCGCCTCGGTTGGGCGGAGGCCACTTTGGCGTCACGGTCTTGCCCTTCTTGCGAAGGGCGCTTGCGGACTCGGAACCTGGCGGGTTCGGTGTGGAATCGGCGCAAAGTCGGGAGGCTGCCTTGCGGCGCCTCGGGCCTCCTCTGATGGGTCCCTTTGCAGGATCCCACCTCGGCATCCTCATCGGCGCGAGGTGGAGGCGGTCGGGATGGAATCCACATCCGGCCAGACCAGCGACCCGCTCGATGAAGCAGGGAGATCATCATTGGCCGGACTACAGACAGCATGCGGCATTAGAAGGACACTATGTGACAGAGAAAGAAATCATAAATTACTCAGGAATCCGGATACTTACGATCTCGTCGGAGGCCTGGCCCTTGAAAGCCATTCTTCTTCCGTAGCGTTGGTGTTGGCGGGCTGTCTGAGGGAATAGTTATTCCCTCTTGGACCTCGGCCTCCCTGTTGGGGAGGCCTTCCTCTTCTCTCTCCCTCCTGCAGGGGAGAGTCTTCTTCCTCCTCAGGAAGAGTCTTCTTCCTCCTCCTCATCTTGGGGGGAGAATCCGCCTCAGTCGTCGGACACTGAAAATGGGAACTCTTTGAGTACCCGTGGCCACCTTCTTTGCCTTCTTCTCCGGCACCTGCGTGCGGTGCGGAACCAACAACCCACTAGGCAGGCGTCCTTTGGGTCTTCTTGAAGGAAATATGCCCTAGAGGCAATAATAAAGTTATTATTTATTTCCTTATTTCATGATAAATGTTTATCATTCATGCTAGAATTGTATTAACGGAAACATGATACATGTGTGAATGTATAGACAAACAAGATGTCACTAGTATGCCTCTACTAGACTAGCTTGTTAATCAAAGATGGTTATGTTTCGACCATGAACAAGGATTTGTTATTTGATTAACAAGGTCACATCATTAGAAGAATGATCGATTGACATGACCCATTCCATTAGCTTAGCACACGATCGTTTAGTATGTTGCTCTGCTTTTATCCATGACATATACATGTTCACTGTAACTATGAGATTATGCAACTCCGTTTACGGAGGAACACTTTGGGTGCTACCAAGCGTCTGGCGTGCTGGGTGATTATAAAGAAGTACTACAGGTGTCTCCAAAGGCGGATGTTGGGTTGGCGTATTTGAGATTAGGTTTTGTCACTCCGATTGTCGGAGAAGTATCTCTGGGCCCTCTCGGTAATACACATCACTTAAGCCTTGCAAGCATTACAACTAATGAGTTAGTTGTGAGATGATGTATTACGGAGCGAGTAAAGAGACTTGCGATGCGAGATTGAACTAGGTATTGGATACCGGCGATCGAATCTCGGGCAAGTAACATACCGATGACAAAGGAACAAGCGTATGTTGTTATGCGGTCTGACGATAAAGATCTTCGTAGAATATGTAGGACCAATATGGGCATCGAGGTCCGCTATTGGTTATTGACCGGAGATGTGTCTCGGTCATGTCTACGTGTTCTCGAACCGTAGGAGTCCATGCAGCAAGGTTTCGATGGTTGTTATTATGAGTTTATGTATTTTGATGTACGAAGAAGTTGAGTCCGGATGTGATCACGGACATGACGAGAGTCTCGAAATGGTCGAGACATAAAGATTGATATATTGGAAGGCTATATTTGGACACGGAAAGGTTCGGAAGTTTCGGAGAAAACGGTTCTTGGGAGGGTTCTGGAACCCCGGAAGTTATGGGCCTTAGTGGGCCAAGAGGGAGAGAGAGGGCACACCGGAGGTGGCGCCCCCAGTCGAATAGGACAAGGAGGCGCGGCCCCCCTCCCTCTCCCTCTCCTCTCCTTCCCCCTTCTTCCTTCCTAGTTGGACTAGGAAGGGAGTCCTCCCACTAGGAGGAGGACTCCCCTCCTGGCAGCGCCCTAGGGCGGCCGGCCTCCCCCTGCTCCTTTATATCTGAGGCGGGGGCACCCTAGAACACACAAGTTTGATCTGGATCGTTCCTTAGCCGTGTCGGTGCCCCCTCCACCATATTCCACCTCGGTCATATCGTCATGAAGCTTAAGCGAAGCCCTCTTGATAACACATCAAGATCGTCCTGCCGTCGTCTTGTGGAACTCTCCCTCGACACTCGGCTGGATCGGATCTGAGGGGCGTCATCGAGCTGTCGTGTGTCAAGAACTTCGGGCGCGCGAATGTGGCGTCGGGATCGGTCGGATCGCGAGGAGAGCGTCGACTACTTCCTCTACGTTGTGATCGCTTCGCCCGGTCTACAAAGTGCGTAGACAACACTCTCCCCTCTCGTTGCTATGCATCACCATGATCTTGCGTGTGCGTAGGAAATTTTTGAAATTACTCGTTCCCCAGCAGTGGCATCGAGCCTAGGTTTTTATGGTTTGATGTTTTGCGAGTAGAACACAAGTGAGTTGTGGGCGATACAAGTCATACTACCTACCAGCATGTCATACTTTGGTTCAGCGGTATTGTGAGATGAAGCGGCCGGACCGACATTACAGCGTGCGCTTCTGCGAGACTGGTTTCACCGTTCGAGCACTCGTTGCTTAAAGGTATTGGCGGGTGTGTCTCTCTCACTTTAGTTGAACCGAGTGTGGCTCGCCGGTCCTTGAGAAGGTTAAAGCGAGTCTATTTGACAAAATATCGTTGTGGTTTTGATCGTGGGTGAGGCTGGTTCTTGCTTAAGCCCGTAGCAGCCACGTAAAATTTGCAACAACAAAGTAGAGGATGTCTAACTTGTTTTTGCGGGGCATGTTGTGATGTGATATGGTCAAGGCGTGATGCTATATTTTATTGTATGAGATGATCATGTTTTGTAACGAAGTTATCGGCAATGGCAGGAGCCATATGGTTGTCGCTTTATTGTATGAAATGCAATGCATACCTGTAATGCTTTACTTTATCACTAAGCGGTAGCGATATCGTAGAAGCATTATATTGGCGAGGCGACAACGATGCTACGATGGAGATCAAGGTGTCGCGCGGTGATGATGGTGATCATGGTGGTGCTTGAGAGATGGAATCACGAAGCACAAGATGATGATGACCATATCATATCACTTATATTGATTTGCATGTGATGTTTATCTTTTATGCATCTTATCTTGCTTTGATTGGCGGTAGCATTATAAGATGATCTCTCACTAAATTATCAAAAGTGTTCTCCCGGTATGCACCGTTGCCAAAGTTAAATCGTGCCCGGACACCGCGTGATGATCGGGTGTGATAAGCTCTCGTCCATCTAGCAGGTGCAAGCCAGTTTTGCACCATGAGAATACTCGGGTTATACTTGGCGAGCCTAGCATATGCGAGATATGGCCTCGGAACACGGAGACCGAAAGGTCGGCGTGAATCATATAGTAGATATGATCAACATAAGATGTTCACCATTGAAAACTACTCCATTTCACGTGATGATCGGTTATGGTTTAGTTGATTTGGATCACGTGATCACTTAGATGACTAGAGATGTACGTCTAAGTGGGAGTTCTTAAGTAATATGATTAATTGAACTTAAATTTATCATGAACTTAGTACTGATAGTATCTTGCTTGTTTATGTTTGATTGTAGATAGATGGCTCGTCTTTGTTGTTCGTTGAATTTTAATCGTTCCTTGAAAGCAAAGTTGAAAGATGATGGTAGCAATTACGCAATTTGGGTCCGTAACTTTGAGATTATCCTCATTGCTGCCTGAAGAGTTCGTCTGGATGCACCGCTAGGTGCAGACCTCTTCTTTGGAGCAACACGGATGTTGTGAGCGTCTGGCAAAAGCAAAGCTGATGACTACTCTATAGTTCGATGTGCCATGCTACGGCTTAGAACCGGGACTTCAACGGCGTTTTGAGCGTCATGGAGCATATGAGATGTTCGAGGAGTTGAAGTTAATATTCAACAGAATGCGGATTGAGAGATATGAAGTCTCAATAAGTTCTATAGCTGCAAGATGGAGGAGAATAGTTACATTAGTGAGCACATACTCGAGAATGTGCAGGTACTACAATCACTTGACACAATTGGGAGTTAATCTTCGGATGATTGTGTCATTGTGAATTCTTCAATCACTTGCCACCAAGCTACAAAGGCTTCGTGATGAACTATAATATGCAAGGGTTAGTAAAGACTATACAGAGCTCTTCACAATGCTAAAGGCTGCGGAGGTAGAAATCAGAAGGAGCATCAAGTGTTGATGGTCAATAAGACCACTAGTTTCAAGAAGAAAGGCAAAGGGAAGAAGAAGGGAACTTCAAGAAGAACAGCAAGCAAGTTCTTTGCTCGGAGAAAAAACCCAAGTCGGACCTAAACACTGGCCGAGTGCTTCTCTTGCAGCGGTACTGGTCCTTTGGAGGCGGAACTGCCCCAAGTATTTGGCGGATAAGAAGGATGGCAAGGTGAACAAAGGTATATGTGATATACATGTTATTGATGTGTACCTTACTAGAGCTCATGATAGCACACTTTGGGTATTTGATCTGGTTACATTGCTAATATTTGCAACTTCGAAGCAGGGACTACGGATTAGCGAACAACGGCAAAGGGCGAGGTGGCGATGTGCGTGGGAAATGGTTCCAAAGTCGATGTGATCGCGGTTGACGCTACCTCTACATCTACCTTGGGATTAGTTTTAGACCTAAATAATTGTTATTTGGTGCTGCGTTGAGCATGAACATTATATCTGGATCTTGTTTGATCGAGGCGGTTATTCATTAAATCGAGAGAATAATGGTTGTTCTATTTATATGAGTAATATCTTTTATGGTCATGCACCCTTGAAGAGTGGTCTATTTTAATGAATCTCGATAGTAGTGATACACATATTCATAATGTTGAAACCAAAAGATCAGAGTTGATAATGATAGTGCAACTTATTTGTGGCCTTTGCCGTTTAGGTCATATCGGTGTAAAGCGCATGAAGAAACTCCATCTTGATGGACTTTTGGAGTCCTTGATTATGAATCACTTGGCACTTGCGAACCGTGCCTCATGGGCAAGATGACTAAAACCCGTTCTCGGTACTATGGAAGAACAACAGATTTGTTGGAAATCATACATCTGGATGTATGTGGTCCGATGAATGTTGAGGCTCGTGGCGGATATCGTTATTTTCTCACCTTCACGAGATGACTTAAGCGGATATGGGTATATCTACTTAATGAAACATAAGTCTGAAACATTTGAAAAGTTCAAAGAATTTGAGTGAAGTTGAAAATCATCGTAACAAGAAAATTAAGTTTCTCGATCGATCGTGGAGGTGAATATTTGAGTTCTGAGTTTGGTCTACATTTGAAACAATGCGGAATAGTTTAGCAACTCCGCCACCGGAACACCACAGCGTAATGGTGTGTCGAGCGTCGTGTCGTACTTTACTAGATATGGTGCGATCTATGATGTCTCTTCTGATTTACGCTATCGTTTTGGGGTTATGCTCTAGAGGCGGCGCATTCACCTTGAATAGAACACCGTCGAAATCCGTTGAGGCGACACCTTATGAACTATGGTTTAGCAAGAAACCAAAGTTGTCGTTTCTTAAAGTTTGGGGATCGATGCTTATGTGAAAAAGCTTCAACTGATAAGCTCGAACCCAAATCGAATGTGTCTTCATAGGATACCCAAAGGAGCGATTGGGTACACCTTCTATCACAGATCCGAAGGCAAGACATTCGTTGCTAAGAATGGATCCTTTCTAGAAGGAGTTTCTCTCGAAAGAAGTGAGTGGGAGGAAAGTAGAACTTGATGAGGTAATTGTACCTTCTCCCTTACTTGAAAGTAGTTTATCGCGAGAAACCGGTTTACGAGACACCTACACCAAGTAGTGAGGAAGTTGATGATGTTGATCATGAAACTTGAGATCAAGTTACTCTGAACCTCGTAGATCAACGAGTAAGATCCGCGCAGTGGTATGGTAATCCTGTTACGGAAATCATGCTACTAGATCATGATGAACCTCGAACTATGAAGAAGCGATGGTGAGCCAGATTCCATAAAATGGCTTGAGGCCATGAAATGCGAGATGGGATCCATGTATGAAAACAAAGTATGGACTTTGGTTGACTTGCCGAGGTAGGCAAGCAATAGAAAACAAGTGGATCTTCAAGAAGAAGGCGTGGCGGCGGTAATATTCTTGTCTACAAAGCTCGACTTATGCATAAAGGGTTTCGACAAGTTCAAGGGATTGACTACGATGAGACCTTCTCACCCGTAGCGATGCTTAAGTCTGTCCGAATCATGTTAGCAATTGCGCATTTTATGATTATGAAATTTGGCAAATGGATGTAAAGCGCATTCTGAATGGATTTACGGAAGAAGAGTTGTATATGATGCAACGAGAAGGTTTTATCGATCCAAAGGGAGCTAACAAAGTGTGCAAGCTCGGCGATCCATTTATGGACTGGTGCAAGCATCTCGGAGTTGGAATAAGCGCTTTGATAGTGTGATCAAAGCATTTGGGTTCATCTGAGACTTTTGGAAGCTTTGTATTTACAAGAAAGTGAGTGGGAGCTCTGTAGCATTTACGATATTATATGTAGATGACATATTGCTGATCGGAAATGATATAGAATTCTGGATAGCATAAAGGGATACTTGAATAAGAGTTTTTCAATGAAAGACCTCGGTGAAGCTGCTTACATATTGGGCATTAAGATCTATAGAGATAGATCAAGGCGGCTTAATTGGACTTTCACAAAGCACATACCTTGACAAAATTTTGAAGAAGTTCAAAATGGATCAAGCAAAGAAAGGGTTCTTGCACGTGTTACAAGGTGTGAAGTTGAGTAAGACTCAATGCCCGACCCACTGCGAGAAGATAGAGAAAATGAAAGATGTTCCTATGCTTGACCATAGGCTCTATCATGTATGCAATCTTGTGTACGGACTGATGTGTGCCTTGCTATAAGTTTAGCGAGGAGGTACCAAAGTAATCGAGTGGATCCTTTGGACAGCGGTCAAGAACATCTGAAATACGAAAAGGACTAAGGATATGTATATGGGTGTCAAAACCGGCTGATCTCGGGTAGGGGTCGAGCTGTGCGTCTAGGCGGATGGTAATAGGAGACAAGGGACACGATGTTTTACACGAGTTAGGGCCCTCTTGATGGAGGTAAAACAAAGCGTCGTCTGCTCGATTAATATTGATGATATGGGTAGTACAAGAGTGGATCTACCACGAGATCAAGGAGGCTAAACCCTAGAAGCTAGGTGTTCATATCCGATCTAGGTGTCATACCTAGTGCATCGGGTCAATGAAAATCTTACGTGACAATCTTTGGAGCAATTGCCTTAGCGAAGGAATCCAGATTTCACAAGAGGACCAAGCACATCAAGAGGCGCTTCAATTCCATCAGGGACTTAGTCGGTGGGAGACATAAGATTTGCAAGATACATACGGATCTGAATGTTGCGAGACCCGTTGACTAAGCCTCTTCCACAAGCAAAACATGATCGGCACCAAGACTCCATGGGTGTTAGAATCATTACTATGTAATCTAGATTATTGACTCTAGTGCAAGTGGGAGGCTGAAGGAAATATGCCCTAGAGGCAATAATAAAGTTATTATTTATTTCCTTATTTCATGATAAATGTTTATCATTCATGCTAGAATTGTATTAACAGGAAACATGATACATGTGTGAATGTATAGACAAACAAGATGTCACTAGTATGCCTCTACTAGACTAGCTTGTTAATCAAAGATGGTTATGTTTCGACCATGAACAAGGAGTTGTTATTTGATTAACAAGGTCACATCATTAGAAGAATGATCGATTGACATGACCCATTCCATTAGCTTAGCACACGATCGTTTAGTATGTTGCTCTGCTTTTATCCATGACATATACATGTTCCTGTAACTATGAGATTATGCAACTCCGTTTACGGAGGAACACTTTGGGTGCTACCAAGCGTCCTGGCGTGCTGGGTGATTATAAAGGAGTACTACGAGTGTCTCCAAAGGCAGATGTTGGGTTGGCGTATTTGAGATTAGGTTTTGTCACTCCGATTGTCGGAGAGGTATCTCTGGGCCCTCTCGGTAATACACATCACTTAAGCCTTGCAAGCATTACAACTAATGAGTTAGTTGTGAGATGATGTATTCGGAGCGAGTAAAAGACTTGCGTAGCGAGATTGAACTAGGTATTGGATACCGACGATCGAATCTCGGGCAAGTAACATACCGATGACAAAGGAACAACGTATGTTGTTATGCGGATCGACCGATAAAGATCTTCGTAGAATATGTAAGACCAATATGGGCATCAGGTCCGCTATTGGTTATTGACGGAGGCGTGTCTCGGTCATGTCTACGTGTTCTCGAACCGTAGGGTCCATGCGCAAGGTTTCGATGGTGTTATTATGAGTTTATGTATTTTGATGTACGAAGAAGTTGAGTCCGGATGTGATCACGGACATGGCGAGAGTCTCGAAATGGTCGAGACATAAAGATTGATATATTGGGCGGCTATATTTGGACACGGAAAGGTTCGGAAGTTTCGGAGAAAACGAGTCTTGGGAGGGTTCTGGAACCCGGGAAGTTATGGGCCTTAGTGGGCCAAGAGGGAGAGAGAGGGCCGCACCGGGAGGTGTACGCCCCCAGTCGAATAGGACAAGGAGGGCGGCCCCCCCTCTCCTCTCCCTCTCCTTCCTTCCCCTTCTTCCTTCCTAGTTGGACTAGGAAGGGAGTCCTACTCCCACTAGGAGGAGGACTCCCCCTCCTAGCGCCCCTAGGGCGGCCGGCCTCCCCCTGCTCCTTTATATCACAGGCGGGGGGCACCCTAGAGACACACAAGTTTGATCTACGGATCGTTCCTTAGCCGTGTCGGTGCCCCCTCCACCATATTCCACCTCGGTCATATCGTCGTGAAGCTTAAGCGAAGCCTGCGCGATAACACATCAAGATCGTCCTGCGCCCGTCGTCTTGTGGAACTCTCCCTCGACACTCGGCTGGATCGAGATCTGAGGGCGTCATCGAGCTGTCGTGTGTCAAGAACTGAGGCGCCGGAGTAATGGCGCCGGGATCGGTCGGATCGCGAGGAGAGCGTCTGACTACTTCCTCTCGTTGTGATCGCTTCGCTTTGGTCTACAAAGTGCGTAGACAACACTCTCCCTCTCGTTGCTATGCATCACCATGATCTTGCGTGTGCGTAGGAAATTTTTGAAATTACTCGTTCCCCAACACTTACGGCATGGGGCAGGCGGATGAGCTGCTCGGCCTTCTTCATCCTCTCTGTCAAAGGAAAAGGAGATTGAGACCGCTCGAGGTCAAACTAATAACAACAAGTGTCCCATAAAGGGTAGAATCACTTACCTCGTCGGTTTGGGCCTGCTGCGAGTGAAATCCATGATCTTAAAATCGCGGATCACGAGGCTTGGCGCCCTTAAACAGCACCCTCGAGCGCCCCGTGCGTTGTGTCGAAGAGTCCGCTCAACGCCCGAGTGCTGTTCGGATTGAACTCCACAGGTTGAATGCCGTTCTTGGCATGGGAGAATCCGGTGGGACGAGCATGACTTGGACCACGTTAACCAGACTGAGCTTCTTGTTCACGGCTTACGGATCTGGGCTTGGAGTCCCATCGGCTCCTTGACTTACCCCACAACAAGCCCTTCTATTTCCGGGAGGTGAGATGCGTGAGGGATACGGATCTGAACTTCGGGGCGCTGCCCACTTAGGGTCATGGCGGCGGTGATGTAGAACCACCCGACTGCCACCCCTTGGCCGGATTCCACGAAGGCCTTGAACCAAGGGCGTTGGGCATCTTGCCCAACATGGCGCCTCCGCACTCCGGCTTGAGTGCCCTTCACTACCTTGGCTTGACATTGAAGGTCTTAAGCCACAAGCCAAAGTGGGGCTGGATCACGAGAGGAAGGCCTACGCCTGACGATCGCCGAGATGTTGAGGATGAAGTTGGCGCGGATCATGGAAATCTAGGCCGTAGTAGAACATGAGCCCCGGACAAAGGGGTGAAGTGGAAAGCCAGTCCAGCGGAGGAAGTGGGGAAGAAAGCGACCCTCTCATGTGGCTTGGGAGTGGGAATGAGCTGCCCCTCGTCAGGCGGCCGGTCTTGATGTTGCGGAAAGGTATCGGTGACTGCGCAACCGTGATGTGCTCCTCCTTAGCGGCGGAGGCCAACCACTTGCCTCCGCTCCGGACATGGTCGGAGAAGGTTGAGGCAGGATCTGCGAACTTGGCGCTGGAGCTCGAGTCGCGGAGATGGATAAGCAAAGGAGGAAGAAGGCGTGGGTGAAAGGTGAATCCTTATCCCTTATATAGGCGGGGCGAAGACTATCGTCCCCACCGGCACTGGTAAAACTTCGCTTATCTCCCAAGCGCCACCATCAATGGCGCGGTTGGGTTACCGTCCGTATTGATGAGAATCCGGAATAAGGGACCACGATCTCTGCCCGACAAGGCGTGCCAAGAAACCGCTTAGCTAAGCGCTAAAGGCGGTATAATAAAAAAGCGATTCAAGTAAAGGCTTGGTAGTGGTGTGGCGTCACGCCGCATAAAATCGTCGATGGATTGAACTTGTGTACATTTATTCTCTCTATGGTGGAATGTGGAATTTAGTTTGCGAGCGGGCGCTATCTGGTGTTCACAATCTTCTATGGATTATTTGGAGAAGAACCCGCCTTGCAATGTCGAACATTATCTTGGCGGACTCATCGTCATTGAAGCGAGTTGAGGGACTCTTGAGGAGTCTGGACTAGGGGTGTCGGACAGCGGACTATCATCGTCCGCGGACTCCAAGACTATGAAGATACAAGATTGAAGACTCCGTCCGTGTCAGGATGGGACTTTCCTTGGCGTGGAAGGCAAGCTTGGCGTCTGATATGTAGATCTCCTACCATTGTAACCGACTATGTGTAACCCTAGCCCTCTCCGGTGTCTATATAAGCGGGAGGGCTTTAGTCCATAGGACATAACCTCCATTACAACAATCATACCATAGGCTAGCTTCTAGGGTTTAGCCTCCTTGATCTCGTGGTAGATCCACTCTTGTACTACCCATATCATCAATATTAATCGAAGCGGGGCGTGGGTTTTACCTCCATCAAGAGGGCCGAACACAGGTAAAACATCGTGTCCCTTGTCTCTGTTACCATCCGCCTAGGCGCTTGATTCGAGACCCCCTACCCGAGATCAGCCGGTTTTGACACCGACACATATCCTTAGTCCTTTTCAGGTATTTCAGGATGTTCTTGACCGCTGTCCAGTGCTTCACTCTGGGATTACTTTGGTACCTCCCTGCTGTGCTTATAGCAAGACATACATCAGGTCTGGTACACAACATTGCATACATGATAAAACCTATTGCTGAAGCATATGGAATGACTTTCATTTTCTCTCTATCTTCCGCGGTGGTCGGGATTTGAGTCTGACTCAACTTCACACCTTGTAACACGAGGCAGAACCCTTTCTTTGGTGATCCATTTGAACTTCTTCAAAACTTTATCAAGGTATGTGCTTTGTGAAAGTCCAATTAAGCGTCTTGATCTATCTCTATAGATCTTGATGCCCAATATGTAACAACTTCTCCAAGGTCTTTCATAGAAAAACTCTTATTCAGGTATCCTTTATGCTATCCGAAATTCTATATCATTTGAATCAACAATATGTCATCTACATATAAGATCGAAGCCTTCTGAGCTGCCACTCACTTTCTTGTAAATCTGAGGCTTCTCAAAAATGCATATAAAACCATATCTTTGATCACTCTATCAAAGCGTTTATTTAACTCGAGAGGCTTGCACGATCCATAAATGGATCGCTGGATCTTGCACACTTTGCTAGCACCCTTTAGATCGACAAAACCTTCCGGTTGCATCATATACAACTCTTCTTCAGAAATCCATTCGAGGAATGCAGGTTTGACATCCATTTGCCAAATTTCATAATCATAAAATGCAGCAATTGCTAACATGATTGAGACAGGACTTAAGCATCGCTTCTGGTGAAAAGTCTCATCGTAGTCAACTCCTTGAACTTGTCGAAAACCTTTGGCAATAAGTCGAGCTTTATGTGATAACATTACCGTCTGCGTCGGTCTTCTTCTTAAAGATCCATTTATTTTCTATGGCTTGCCAATCATCGAACAAGTCCACCAAAGTCCACGTTGTTCTCATAAATGGATCCCATATTAGATTTCATGGCTTCAAGCCATTTCGCGGAATGTGGGCTCATCATCACTTCCTCATAGTTCGTAGGTTCATCATGGTCTAGTAACATGACTTCCTAAACAGGATTGTACCACTCTAGTGCGGATCTTACTCTGGAAGACCTATGAGGTTCGGTAGTAACTTGATATGAAGCTTCATGATCATCATCATTAGCTTCCTCACTAATTGGTGTAGGAATCACGAGGAACTGATTTCTGCGATGAACTACTTTCAATAAGGGAAGCGATGCAGATTACCTCATCAAGTTCTACTTTCCTCCCTCACTTCTTTCGAGAGAAACTCCTTCTCTAGAAAGGATCTATTCTTAGCAACAAAGATTTTGCCTTCGGATCTGTGATAGAAGGTGTACCCAACAATTTATTTTGGGTATCCTATGAAAACGCACTTTTCGATTTGGGCTCGGGCTTATCAGGTTGATGCTTTTCACATAAGCATCACATCCCCAAACTTTCGAAGCGACAACCGGTTTCTTGCCAAACCACAGTTCATAAGGCACCATCTCAATGGATTTATATGGTGCCCTATTTAAAGTGAATGCAGCCGTCTCTAAAGCATAACCCCAAAATGATAGCGGTAAATCAGTAAGAGACATCATAGATCGCACCATATCTAATAAAGTACTGTTACGGCGTTCGGGCACACCATTTCGCTGTGGTGATCCAGGTGGCGTCAATTGTGAAACTATCCCATGTTGTTTCAAATGAATACCAAACTCGTAACTCAAATATTCTCCTCCACGATCAAATCGTAGAAACTTTATTTTCTTGTTACGATGATTTTCCACTTCACTCTGAAATTCTTTGAACTTTTCAAATGTTTCAGACTTATGCTTCGTTAAGTAGATATAACCATATCTGCTTAAATCATCTGTGAAGGTAAGAAAATAATGATACCCACCACGAGCATCAATACTCATTGGACCGCATACGTCGGTATGTATTATTTCCAACAAATCGATGGCTCGTTCCATTGTTAGGAGAACGAGTTTTAGTCATCTTGCCCATAAAGGCACGGTTACATAAGCACCAAGTGATTCCAAAAGTCCATCGATATGGAGTTTCTTCATGCGCTTTACATCAATATGACCCAAACAGCGGTGCCACAAATAAGTTGCACTATCATTATTAAACTTCAATCTTTTGGCTTCAACACTATGAATATGTGTGTTACTAATATTAGATTCAACAAAAATAGACCACTCATCAAGGGTGCATGACCATAAAGATATTACTCATATAAATAGAACAACCATTATTCTCGATTTAAATGAATAACCGTCTACGCATTAAACAATATCCGGATATAATGTTCATGCTCAGCGGCACCAAATAACAATTATTCAGGTCTAAAACTAATGCGGATGGTAGATGTAGAGGTAGCATGCCGACCGCCATCACATCGACTTTGGAACCATTTCCCTGCGCATCGTCACCTCGTCATAGCGAATCTTAAGCAATCCATAACCCTGTTTGAGTTGCAAATATGATGTAGCGACCGAGGCGAATGGATCGAAGTCTACGTGGCAAGTGTCATCCTGGATCGGTATGCCGACACACCACGATGCTCGAGGATTTATAACGAGAGGTAAATCACATGTATAAAGTAATGTTAATACTATTACCTCAACCCATATAGCGGAAGTAACATCAAGGTTGTGGAGTTCCCAACAACACCAGCGGCAAAGTTGAGTGTGAACATAGTAACCCTAACGTATCCTTACTAGTCATAAGATTCCTACAACATGAGGCGTTGCAGCCATGTAGGTCGATTACATTGAATGTCTTGGCAAATTCACACCATAGGAGAATGATGAATAATAACTATCACTACATGCATATTTGGTGGTGGAGGCTCTAAGTTTATTTTGCATAAAGCCAATTTTCCCTACAACAAAGGAATATATCTTATTTAACTACAAAGTTTGTTGAAAATATTGAGAAGGTAACTAACTCAATCCCAAATTAACATGGACAACCCAACAAATTTATTAAGTAGAGTGATGAGATCAAATCAATAATTCAAGTACGGATACTCAAGATTTCCATAGCAGGGACACGGCTAACCATGATTAGTTTGTACACTCTGCGAGAGGTTTGCACACTTTTCACCACAAGACTCGATCTCCTCCATTGAATTTCTACGCACTTCATGATGTTTGAAAGCGGATGGCGAGACCACGATCTTTCGAAGCATTAACTCTTTACTCGGGTAGGCAGTACCACCTACATCCCCTACATCTGCTAACCTACCCTTTGAAAGAGGTCACACTGACATACTCAACTATGCGAGGCCCATAATGGCTTGTGGCTGCTACGGAAGTTTCTAGCATGAATAATCTTATGATCCCTTTGCGCCTGGGTGGCATTCCATAGGATAATCACTGCGGGTACTCAAGGTTTCAAGAACAGACCAACACGGGTTCCCGGTGCCTCAACCAATCCACCCAGATGTGTGTTAATGTAGCCACCTTAAGTTAAACCCTTAATTAACAATATCTCTCACATCTTTCATGAATTCCCTCAAACCAAACCACGTCTACGAGCATAGCATAACAATATAAGCATAACGTAGTAACACCCAAGGGTTTGAATATAAGACAATAGGTTCCTACCTCATCAACTACTTCCCAGTACTCACATGTTTTCAAACCTACTCATGCAATGTTTGAGGGTTGAAACTAATGCATAAAAACTGGGTATGAAAAATATGATCAAAGTGTGTGTCGATTGTACTAAAGTAGGGTACCTCGATTACCCGAACTTGTCTGCAAGCGATCCTTGCGCCAGCGGCAAGGCTTGCGGACGCCATAAGATCGCCGTCATTTCCCTTTATTTCCATTCAAGAACAAAGTGTAACCGTGAAGGCAAGGCCCCGGCAAGAGGAGCTTGCCGGGAAGGACAACTTGCCGGGAAAGACAAGACCCCGGCAAGAGGAGCTTGCCGGGAAGATAACAAGGCATGTCAAGAGACTTGCTGCGGCCTTGTGGCGTCCGGCAAGACCGTGGCGACAAGCTTGCGGGTGCGACAAGTCGATGACATGACAAAGGCGCTTGCAGCGGCAAGCCCACTCTGCATGCGCTCCAGCGCATCAACGGCGATGTCGTCGCGAGGATCGCTCTGGTGCATGTGGCGGGCGGTTTGCAGCCTAAGCGGTGCGAGGTGGCAAGTGAAGGTGACTAGGAGGCCATCGTGGCGACGGTGGCGCCTCTAGCGATCGCTTCTGCCTTTGTTGGGGTGACCGGACAGGCATTAAATGCCCTTGTCCCCTGCCGTCAGAGTTAGGTAGGGGCCTTTGTAGATGCAGTTGTACCAACCAGCGTTTTTACCTTTCTACCCCTCTCTCTGCGTTGCCACCTATCGGTGACCCTTTAGACTATAAAAAGGAGGCCCGTGCGCATGTAGAGGGTTCGACTCATCGAGACCACAACATACCCGCTTTCGAGCAAGAGCGAGAATAGAAACACAAAAGCGCGGTAGGAGTTTTATCTCTCCGGAGAGCTCCGAAGCTGGGTAAAATCCCCCGCGCGCTCGACCTCGATCTGCTCTTCGTGCGCCCTCTGCTCCTTGCCGGACCGAGAAGGGGCCCCCTGCCCCATAGGTGCTCGTGCTCCCCCCATCCACGACATCTTTGGCGCGCCAGGTAGGGGGCGTCGAGGTTGTGCGAATCTGATCCGGTCTCCGCGCGCGCTACATCAACATCTTCATCGACATGCCACCAAAGAAGAAGACTTGGTGGCGCTCCGTCTCGTCGATTCTACATACCCGAACAAGCAGGCGGTGTGGCGAAGCCCCGGCGGAGGCGGGCGCCGATGGTGGGACTCACGTCGTTACGAGGTCAGGACAAGGCCCATAGCCGCATCTGTACACCGCCGCACCTCTCGGGGTGTGCGGGATTGACAACGCCATGGTGCTCCTAGCACCGTACTCGCGTTGGAGCAAAGGCCAAGCTGGTGGGTCGCGGGGCGCTCAAAGGCAACAAAGCGCGTCGGCATGTTGAATGCAGCCTTGATCGATCGCTGGGCGAGATGTTGCTCCTTCTAACAACTGTTAGAAATCGAGCATATCTCGCTCCTCGCTGTTAGCCACCACCGCCCAAGACTCGGAGGAAGCGCTGGCCCGGCTGCTCCTAGATTACCCTCGGCGCCGAGACAAGATCGGCGGCGGAGATGACCATCGAGCCTCGTCGGCCGCCCAGCGCCGACAAGCCCGGCAGCCGAGCACATGAAGCCCGGCAAGATGCTCGGTATAAGCCGGCAATGACAAGACGCTGTGGGTGCCACTACGCGCACTCCCGACCGAAGGCCAAGATCGCCGACTTCGCGGGTCAACGCCGACACCGACTCCACTGCATCGTCGGACCGCGAGCTCGCCGTGATCAGCGCCAAGTTCTCCAAACGGCGACATGAAGGCCTTCGCTTTTCGCGCCGAGCATCGGAGAAAGCGCGACGTCGGTCGACCAGTAGCGCTAGGCCTTTGTCGATATGCATGCGCCCGAAGAACGAGCGACTTGCCGTCTGTGATAGGTTGCCCTGCGTTCACCGTGAGCTGCGGCAGGTCGATGGCCGAGAACCAGAACTTCAAACGGGCGTGCGAAATGCGATGGCAGGATCCATCCGTCGAGTTCCTCGGCATCTACACCATAGCGGTGCGGGCTGCGAAGTATGACGAGAAGATCCTCGCCAACTACTTCCGTTGGTGCTCAAGCCAGCGTCGGATCTTAGCTCATGCACTTGCCGTACAACTCCATTTCTTCGTAGGCGGACTGTGCCATCGGTTTGTCGGCACCTTCATAAGCGGCCACAAGCCCCATGGCGAGAAGCGATCTTCATTTGCTTGCCGGAAGGAAGAGAACCCCTGCGCAAGTATATCTGAAGATTGAGCCGGTGCGGCGCAACATCGAGCGTCCACCCTGCTACGGTTATTAAGCGCGTTCCATCAGAATGTGCGTAACGCGAGATGAGGAGAGATGGCGATGTGCAAAATCGAAGATGTCGGCGAGCTATATCACGGCCAACAAGTGCGCCTGAGGTGAGGAGGAAAACTCCCGGAGAGAGCGCATAAGCGAAGGATCGGCGGTGAGGATGCCCCTCGGCAAGAAGAACCGGAGGCAGAAGAATAGAAAGAGGAAGGCTAAGGATGTGCTAGTCGTCGAGCAGTCCGGCAGCGGATCTGGCGCCGAAAAGCCAAAGCTGGCGACTCAGGCGAGCTGTGGTGGCCGCCGACAAGCGGGGCGGTTCCGACAAGCAATCTTGCAAGATCCATCGCACCAAGGGCCATGACCTCCAAGCATGCAAGAAGGTTGAGCGGATGGTAGAGCTATAGAAAGCTGAATATGGCGTCGCGACAAGGGAAAGGCCAGGAAGGTGGCGGAGGATCCGGCAAGCGTCCGTCCGGGGAGGCGCCTTGGCAAGGCAAGCAGCGGCAAGAGGCAGACCTCCCGTGGCGCGACAAGGGCGAAAGCGAAGATGAGGATGATGAGATGGGCGAGGATGAGACCGGCGACCAAGAGTTTGAGAAGCGGCGGAGGTTTTGTGCATTGGCGGCGGTGCTTCTGCACACCTCACCGTCAACTCAAGCGATGGGTGCGGGAGGTGAGGCGGCAGAACCATCGGTCGAATCGTGCAAGCCCCTGAAGTGGTCAGCCGCCCATCGTCTTTGATGTTGAGGATCACCCTGATTGCATCACTGCGGTCGGGTGCTTGCCGATGTTGGTTTAGCCAACCATCCGCAACCTCAAGGTCACAAGATGTTGGTTGGCGGGCGGCCTAAATCTGATCTCTTCGCGGTGCTCAACAAGATCCGGATCCTCGGCAATGAGCTCGAAGAAGCTGGTACCTTTCAAGGAATCAACCCGGGAAGGAGCAAGCGAAGGGAAGATCACCTTGCCCGGTGGCGTTTGGCAGCGAGCTGAATTCGGAGACGAGAGAGTCATGTTTGGCGTCGCTGATTTCCCATTGCCCTACAATGGGATACTCGGTCGTCGGTAACTTGCCAAGTTCATGACACCTCTCCTCGCCTACAATGTGCTCAAGATGCTGGTCGATAAGTGTCATTTCTGTCCAAAGCGACAAGAAGGATGCACTTATCTGTGCCGACAAGATTTACGGGAAGCAGCAGCCCTGGCGAGCGCAAACCACTTGCCGCTGAAGCTCCGGGGAAGAAGAAAAGACCAAGTCCGGCAAGAGTAGCTATGATGCCCCTCCGGCAAGCGCACCTCTTGGTCTGCGCTACCGTCGAGGGCCTTTCATCGAGCTCCACCGGCAAGTGCAAGAAGGCAAAAACAGCTTCACGAGACCAAGAAAGTGGCGCCAAGGAGGGCGGCCTGGTGGTACCCTCACCATCGGTGCCACGCTTGACCCTAAATAGGAAGCGCTCGTTGCTTTCTGCGAGGCGAATGTCGATGTGTTTGCATGGCAACCATCGACATCCCGGTGTTCCCGGAAAGTAATTGAGCACCACCTTGTCGTCTGTCCTCCTTGCGACCCGTCAGCGAGAGTCGGGGAAGCAAGCGGTAGAAACGCCAAGAGTTCATTGCGAAGAGATCAAGAAGTTGGAAGCGGTGGCCTCGTCAGGAGTACTCCATCCAGCGTGGTTAGCCAATCCGATGTCGTGCGCAAAGCGAGCGGAAGTGGAGGCTTTGTATTGACTTCACGGATGTTAATAAAGCTTGTCCCAAAGATCCATTTCCCTGCGGCGCATTGACCAGATTATCGACTCCACGGCGGGATGTGATCTGCTTTCATTCCTTGATGCATACTCGAGGATACCACCAGATTTTCATGGCGAGAAGAGGATGAAGAAAAACGCATTCATTACTCCATGTAGCGCGTCTTTGCTTTGTCACGAATGCCTTTCGGACTAAGAATGCTGGTTCACCGTTTGCAGAGTGGTCGATCATGCTTTTGAGCCACGGTGCTGCGAAATGTGGAGGCATACATGGATGACATAGTGGTCAAGAGCAAAGATAGAAACTTTGGTTCAAGATTTGGAGGAGACTTTTGCAAATCTGCGCAAGGTCGATCTCAAGTTGAACCCGAGAAGTGCGTGTTTGGAGTTCCTTCCGGCAAGCTTCTCGGGTTCTTTTTATCGAGAGGGGATCGAAGCCAACCCGACAAGATCAGGGCCATCGAGCAGATTGAAGCCCGAAGCGCGTCAAGGATGTGCGAAGGCTTGCGGCTATGTTCTTTGCTCTCGATAGGTTCATTTCCAAGTCTGCTTGGCGCCCTGCCATTTTCAAAATTTTGAAAAAGCGGGTCAATGAAATGGACTTGAGCGGAGGCTGCGCTACGAGGACTTGAAGAAATACCTATCCTCCACTCCGATACTTATCGCACCTAAGCCACAAGAGAAGTTGTTCTTTGTATCTAGCAGCAACCAATCAAGTGGTTAGTGCTGCGTTAGTAGCGGAGAGGAGGCGGAATAATGAGCGGTGACCGTGGCGGCGAGTCGGCGACAAGCGAGGCTTCCCGTCAAGCTCTGGCCCGACAAGGATGAATCTGTGCAGCCATGAGCGGAGAAGCAAAGGAAGATAGTGCGGCGCCCAGTTTATTTTGTCGGTTCCCTTTTGCGGGGGCTAGATCAAGATACTCGGAGTGCAAAGTTGCTCTTGACCTTCTCATGGCCTCGAGGAAGCTGCGCCATTACTTTCAAGCACATGAGATCCTGGTGTCACTCGCTTTCCGTTGAAGAGGATATTGCAAAATCCGAAGCAACGAGCGGGATTGTCAGTGAGCCTTTGGAATGTCGAGGTTTGGCCTTAAGTTTGAAAGTACTTCAACTATCGAGCCGAGCATTGGCAGAATTCATAGCGGAGTGGGCGCCAACACGATGAAGAAACTCCGGAAGGAGCATCCCGTCAAGGAAGCGGAAAAATAATGGATCATGTACTTTGATGGTGCCTTCTTTTTGCAAGCGCCGGTCTTGGTGTGCTACTTATCGCACCACGGAAGCACCTCAAGTACATGATCCAAATGCACTTTCCCAAGGAGCAAGCAACAAACAATCTTGCGAGTATGAAGGCTTGCTTGGGACTCGAGGATCATGGCGGAACTTGGGATCAAGAAACTCATTATCGGGGTGACTCACGACTTGTCGTCCGCCAAAGTCAACAAAGATTATCGAGTCCGTGATGGAAGCCTACATTGATGAAGTGAGGAAGCTGGAAGAGTATTTTGGGTCTGCGGATGGAACATGTTCCAAGAGCTCGAGCGACATTGCGGAATGACTTTGTCAAAATCGCGCCTCAAGTCACTGTGGAACCAGGGATTTTGTGCTCAAGCTAACTCAACCATCTGTAACACCATCGGCGAGGACAGCACAAGAAAGAAAGTTAGTTCTTGGCGACTACTTTCCGGCGAGCTTCCCAGGATTAACACGAAATTGCTCGGGGAGCGATGCTGCTCCGGCAAGCCCTAGGGTTTGTTCGTTGAAGCGAGAGGCTCCCGACAAGGCTGTGCCCGACAGCGCTTGCGGGAGCATCACGCTCGGCGAGGATCAGATTCTTGCGTAAGCGGATGTTCCTTGCGAGCATTTGCGCCTTTAGTCCTTGTTGTCGAGCCTGGCTCCGACATGGGCACAACAAATAGTCCATTTCCTTGAGGCGGAGAACTTCAGGAGCAAGAAGAAGCGAAAATAGCCCGGCAATCAAGTATTTACCGGTTTATCGATGACATCTTTGTCTGAAAAAAGATTCAGCGAATGAAATTGAAGTGCATTTCCGGGAAGAAGGGCGAGGAGCTGTTGGCGGAGATACATGGTGGCATATGTGGCCACCACATGGTATAAAACACTTGCCGAACAAAGCTTTACGGCAAGGTTTCTTTTGGCCGACAGACCCTCGGGATCTGCTTGCACAAGTAACCAAGTGTGAAGCGTGCAGTTCCATTCCAAGCAGATTCATCAACAGCTCAAGCTCTCCAAACAATCCCTTTATCCTGGCCATTTTTGATGCAGGGGCTCGACATCCTCGGCCCCTTTCCCGAGCTGTCGGGGCTTGAGTTCTTATGCGTGGCAATCGACAAGTTCACGAAGTGGCGGAGGTGGAAGCGATGAGGAAGGTGGCAACCGCGATCGGTGGTCAAGTTCTTGGTCGATTGTTTGCCGTTTGAGTCCCTAACGGGATCATCACCGACAAGCGGCACACAATTCCCGAACCGCACCTTCATGCGATCGTCCAAGATCTTGGCGCCAAGATCTGCTTTATACATTGCTCACCCAGAAGCAGCGGTCAGCGGAGAGAGCAAGCGCTGAAGTCTTTGCGGGCTCAAGACCAGAACTTTCGACGGGCTGCACAAGTGTGGAAGAAATTGGATCGAGAGCTGCGGTGGTTCTTTGGTCGTCGGGGCGGCCAAATCAAGCCTTGGCGGACACCTTTTGCTCTCGTCTACGGGCGAGGCAGTTCTCCCCACGGAACTTCGTATCTGGATCGCCTCGAGTGCTCGCTTATGATGAGCTTGAGCAAGGCGATTGCGGCAAGATGATCTGCTGCTCCTCGAGGAGGATCGTCTTGAGCTCTTTGTACAAGCTGCTCGCTACTGACAAGCTTTCGCCGCTACCATAACCCATAAAGTTAATGCGGAAGCTTGAGGAAAGCGACCTTGTTCTTGGTAGCGTTCAATCCGCCAAAATTCCAACAAGTTGGCCTTGAAGTGGGAAGGCCCTTATCGAATTAAGCGAGTCACTAGGCTGGCGCTGTCATATGAGACCGAAGATGGCATTTGGTGAGCAACTCCTAGAACATAGAGCATCTTCGTAAGTTTTACACATAAAGCGCGGTTCTTGGAACCTGCTTGTCAGCAACCACCTTTTATACAAGCCTTGCCTTGTTGCATGTAACCCTTTGTACAAAGCGGTATGAGATCCGTGCATAAATAAAGATCGTGTGTTAGGTACATGTTGTCAAATTCCATGCTTTTTCTTTTTAGCATGTCTACTGACACTTTGTGCAGAACTTGCCTGATAAGCAATAACGAGCTTTAAGGCTCCATATCTTTATTTTCTCTTCTTTCTTTTGCTCCAAAGAAGGTTCCTCCGCCCACAAGTTCACGGGGGAGGAGAAGATAATAGCGTGGATATGGCGTCGTTCAAAAATCTGACCTTGCGGGGCACAAGCAGCGAGAAAAGCTAAGTTGCCAAAGTTTGAGCACTGATCAGTTTTAAATTTTTAAGTTATATTCCTTGAGCGACCATGCCTTGTATGGAAAACCTGTCTTGTGGAGGAACCGGCTCAAGTGGTTAAGTTAGCCCTTACTTTGTTTGAGTCCGCTCAACAATAAAAGTGTCTTGCAACTAGCCCGACGAGGTTTCTTCTTTGGAAACAACACCGCTTGACAGGCTCTGCGATGTTCCGCACTTTCGGCGCTTCATGACAAGCGTGTTAAGCGCCGACAAGTTCCCTAAAAGCGTGGGGTAAAGACATACAAGGAATGGAATCAAATAAAGGAAGTAACATAGCAGATAGTACCCAGAATAAAGTTATATTACAATAAATAACTTGCCGCGCTCTAATGGATTATTCCTATGACACATCTAGCAGCGGCAAGAAAAGGGAGAAGAAGGGTGGCCTAGTCCATGCGCTCGCCGTCGACCCTCCTGACTTCATTGACCTTGTCCACAATGGGTGCGACAATGGCTTTGAGCTCTTCAAGATCGGCACCCATGGCGGCTTAATGAGGGGGGGAGAGGTCGAGGCCGGGTTGCGGAAGAGTATCTTCACCAACACCTTCTCCAAGACCTGGCGCAGATTGCGCGACTTCGTCGGCCAGCTTCTTGGGATCCTTTCACGGAGCTCTTTGGAAGCCGTCACCACCCTTGCGAGAAAAAAGTAAGCTTGGCGGCTGGGCTGGAGAGTTCTCGTCGGAGGTACCCAAAGCCCGCCAAGTCCAGCTCCGCCACTCCTCGTCGATGGATGCGGCAATGTTGGCGAGGCCCTCTGTCTGAGCTCCTTTGTAGCCACGAAGGTGTTACGGGTCTCGGCGGCCCTCGTCAGCAGCTCCTCGTTGCCCTTGAGCTCCTTCTTCAAGTCATCCTCCCGCCTCTTGGCGGCGTCCAGTGTCTCCGTCAAGGTGGCCAGCTTCATCTCCAGATCAGCGCTTGAGTCCTTGGCGTGTTCAGTTCCTTGGCCTTCTTGGCGAGTTGAACTTGCAGATCGCCATGGGCAAGTGCATCCTTCTCGCGTTCGCGCTGGAGTGCGGCAAGCTCTTCATTCTTCTTTCCCATATCCGCCTCCAACTGCGCCACTTTCTCCTCTAACTCCTTCTTGGCGGCCTCGTCGGCCGCGGCAACGTCCTTCGCCTCCTTGAGCGCCCCACCAAGTGACTGTTCTCGCGCATCGAGCTCCTCCTTGTAGCTATCCAGGTTCACCTTCTTCTGCGTCAGCTCACCTTCCCTTTGGACATCTCCTGCTTGGCCGAGCCTCTGCTGCTCTTGGCCTCGGCCTTTTCGGGATGAGCGCCTTCTTTGCCTCATCAAGTTCGCCCTCTCCTCCGCAATGGATCGGAGGGCCTCACAGTTGTGGCTCTTGAGCTCCTCGCATGCTTCTCTATGTCGGCTCCTTTGCGCAACAAGCGCTTCCAGGACTCAAGCTTCACTTGCGGGCCAGCGGTAAGTGACACCAACTTCGGGCGATTGCTCCTCCTCAGACTCACCACTGCTGCTGCCGGGCGCGTCAGCCCTTGCTAGCCCCAGGCGAGTACTTCCCGTCAAACTCCTCTCCTTCGGCCCGGCGCCACAGGCTCGGCGCCCGAGGAAGCTTGATGAATCGCCCTCGCCCGGCCTTCAAGTATCGCTGGTTGAGGGCTCCTCGGGGCCAATGTTGCATCGATGGCGAGAGGATCGTGGTCGGTCTGAGTGCCTTGCGCTCTGTGTCCTCCGGATCGTCGATCGATCGCGGATCCCTCGCCCGACTCTGCGCCCGGCCTTGGCGGCTTCTTCGTCGGCGGGTTCATCCGCGCCGGCCTCTTCCTCGTCAGCGGTGGCCTCTTCAGTATTGCCACGCACGCCTTCCTCGCCGGTGGCCTCATCTCCATCGGGTCTGTAAGAGGGGGATCTGAGGACAGGAAGAGGAAGGAAAAGTCAAGCAAATATCCAAAAAGAAGAAGAAAGAAGATCAGAAGAACCCAAGGGAAGATTTCCGACAAGGGATGTTACCTGTGCTGGGCTCCGTGACCATGGGCTCCACCACTAGGGGCTCACTGGTTCCACCCCTTGCCGGAGACCCCTCTCTTGCCGGGGAGCGCTCCCTTGTCGGAGAATCGCCCCTTGGCGGCGTGGTCGGCCGGCGGCACCTCGGGGCAGCCTCGGTTGCTCTGGTGGGCTGTTCTACTCCTACGAATGAATCAACGATCAAGATATTAGCAAAGAAGAAGCACCCATCGCGCCCCACAAGCGAAGTGAACCAAACACTTACTGTTGGGGGCTGTCTTTGAGGGCTCTTCTTGAAGAAGAAGAATCGGGTCCGTCAAGGTGGTCTCGGGCGTGTCTTACGCCATCGCGGCGAGATCGTCTCGATGACAACCATGGGGACCTTGGCCCTTTCGCCGCCCTCTCGGCGAGTCACGAAATATAGCGAGGGATTGAGAGAGAAGCAAATCAGATGCAAGACAAGCAACAACAAAGATCGAAGAAAAACAAGTACAGACAAGAGAAGGCCTTACTCTTCCTCCTCGTCAGACTCAGTAGCGAGAGAGGTGAAGTTGAGTACCCTTCTGCTTGGCGGCGGAGAGTAGGCTCCCTTGGGCGTTTGCGGGGGCTGCGGCAGGAGTCGGCGTGGCGGCCGGGAAGACCCACCTCGATTCGGCACAGCACAGGACCCTCCAGCGGCAGTACTTGCATGATGGGCGTGTCCCACGGCGCCTCGGCTGCTGGCCTGCCTGTCCTCTGCCGTATCTCCAACTCGTGGGCGCCTTCTTGGTTGGAATTGGGGCTGCGGCTGGGGCTCGCTGCGGCAAGCTGCTTTCGAGGCGGCTGGCGCTCGCGCCCTCGGCGGGCTCGCTTCGCTTGACCTCGGGCTCCCCCTCCTGCTGACCTCTCCGGCAAGGTCCTCCACAGTCGGCAAGGCTTGCCGCCTCGGCCGCCTCTGCCTCCGCCAGCGTAAAGCCAAACTTCGCTTGCGGCGGCGCTGCGCCGCCTCTTGACCTCCTTTGGCGATGTACCGCATCTCGTTTTTCGGTGGTGGCGGCGGGTGAAAGCTTCTTTCGTCGGCGTTGCTTGCTACCTCCGTCAAGCCGTCGAAGAATTGCTGCTGACGTCATCGTCGGGCTCCATCAAATTAGGCTTATCCGTGCGAGTCACACTCTGGCATCATTGCGCGAGATCACGATCCGCTGGGAGTTGTTACCTGGCAGGATGGCGCCTCTGACAACCTAAACCACTCTGGATGGTTGGCGTCATGTGAACAGCTCCCTCGGCATCTCGTCGAGCTCCGGGTGTGAAGTTGAAGTTGAGGCACTGGCGCAGCCTCATGATATCCGCCGGCCGCCCGAACAGCGAGGCGGGCCTCCTCCTCTTCTGCGGAGAGCGTCGGCGGTGAAGGAAATCCGCGTAGCGCCTTTGCTCTGGTCCGGCAAGCTGGCGGAGGATTCGGTGGTGGCAATCTTGACTTGGCGTCGTCCGTGACGAGCACTCGATCGCCGCCACGTACTACCGGTGCAGCGCGGATTGGTGAATGGTTGCGGATTGGCATCACAAATCCAGCACCCTCCGCCCTCCACTCATCCCACTTGCTGCGAGCTGCGCCGTCGAGATACACCTCCTTCATACCGATTCGAGAGGTCGAGGCGATTCGCCGACCAATAGCTCTCCTTTCTCGGCTCGGGGGTGAAATAGTGGCGAAAAAAGCAACACTTGGGTGGGCGCCGGCGAAGTTCTCGCGGTGTGCGAAAACCGCCATTGTCGAAGCGGTGTTGGGGGTGAAATCAAGAAGATGAAACCCATAGGTATTCATGATGTCATGAAGAAATCGAGAAAAATTAGGCGAGCCATAATAGAAAAACAGGAAAGAAATAGTACCCTTTGGGCACGCTTGATTTGGAAGCTTGGCGAAAAACACCGGCGTCTGTGGATCGCCGCGTCTCCGTCGACGAAGAGTAGAACTCCTCCTTGAGCCTTTCGGGTGAGCTCGGGGAGGAAAAGCACTCGCTCCTTGCTGCGCCTCAAGCCGCAGCGCCTCGGCCGACCAGCGGTCTTGCGGTCTTGAGCCATGGCGGGCGGCAGAAAGCGGAGGTGTTGAGGCGGCAGCGGCGGCGGCAGGCGTGCGCTGCTCTCTTCGGCTTAGGAAGCGGAGGGCGGCGGAGCTTTCGGAGGAAGGCGCAAGGGGCGAAGGTGGGGAGCGACCTGTTTCCTTTGCTTATAAGCGGGGAGGCGAGCGTTCGCATTTCTGGATTTAAAAATTACCCACGATCTCTCCCACGGCGCGCGATTGGGCGTGCGTTCTGGGGAGGATCACGGTGAATCTGGAGGATTTGGTTTGGACCCGGGCGCGTGCCCGTGCCTGTTTTGGGCTTAGCCTTGGCGCTTCGGCACCGTGTATGGCCCGGGCCGGGGCTCTGTCGGTGTACTAAAGTAGGGGTACCTTAGTACCTCGAACTTGTGCAGGCGATCGCGGCGCCAGCGGCAAGGCTTGCGGACGCCGCCAAGATCGCCGTCATTTCCCTTCTTGCCATTCAAGAACAAAGTGTAACCTTGAAGGCAAGGCCCGGCAAGAGGAGCTTGCGGGAAGGATAAGACCCGGCAAGAGGGCTTGCGGGAAAGATGAACCCGGCAAGAGGAGCTTGCGGGAAGAATAACAAGGCATGTCAAGAGACTTGCCGCGCGCCTGTAGCGTCCGGCAAGACCCGTGACGACAAGCTTGCGGGTGCGACAAGTCGGCGACGCGGCAAAGCGCTTGCGCGGCGAAGCTCCACCACTCTGCCCGCTCCGGCGCATCAGCGGCGATGTCGCGCGGGATCGCTCCTAGTGCGTGGCGGGCGGTTGTGCGACCTAAGCGGTGCGGTGGCAAGTGAAGGTGACTAGGAGGCCATCGTGGCGACCGATGGCACCTCTAGCGGTCGCTTCTGCCTTGTTAGGGCGGCCGGACGGGCATTAAATGCCCTTGTCCCTGCCGTCGAGTTAGGTAGGGGCCTTTGTGAATAGCGATTGTACCAACCCGCGTTTTTACCTTTCTACCCCTCTCTGCGTTGCCACAGCCGGTGACCCCTTTAGACTATAAAAAGGAGGCCCGTGCGCGTAGAGGGGTTCGACTCATCGAGACCACGGCCTGCGCTTTCGAGCAAGAGCGAGAATAGAAACACAAAGCAGCGGTAGGAGTTTTATCTCTGGAGAGCTCAGCTGGGTAAAATCCCTCATGGCTCGACCTCAATCTGCTCTTCGTGCGCCCTCCGCTCCCTGCCGGACCGAGAAGGGGCCCCCTGCCCCATAGGTGCTCGTGCTCCCCCCATCCACGACAGTGTGAACTTGCATGTACTGTTGATCAAGATGGTTCATACTCATAACGCATGATAGATCTACTCATCACACTCCGATCAATCTATCATAAGCAAGCAATAGTAACCACACATAAGCAATCACTTTCGAAAGATGGGAAAAAAGCGAAGAAAACAATTAGGAAAACTTCAAAACCAAGCAAATAACTCTTGCAACAGACAATTTTCTAACAATACCAAAACTAAGTGAATTTGGCCTTATCAGAAGGTTTAGGTCAAGAGCTTGATTTGCAAAAGAATCAACTAAATCAGATTCTGAAACTCAAGAAGCAGAGGAAATAAGATCGAATACTAATCTGAACTACACTCAAATTTTAAATTGTCAAAAACATGTTCAAGTTGGTTTCTTTGGACAGGCCAGGATTGTTACAAAGATTTAGGCGTTGGTTTCATCGAAAACTAAGGAGCGGATAAAAAGATATGATCAAAAAATTTTGAGTATGAATCTGAACAAATAATCAAGACGGAAATATTGGTGTTGGTTTCGTTTAATTTGGATGAACGAGTAAAAGTTATGGCTATTTGAAAAATTAGGGCCAAGCTGTTTTACCAAGAAAAAGGGCCAAGGCTAAAGAATTCTAGTCTTAAAATGTAAATACAGAGACTAATTTATAAATCTAATTATTCTACCATACACTAGTCTAAAATAATAAACTATGGAAGTATAAAAATAAAATACGAAGAAAGGTCGTGTTAGATAGAGAAAAACAACTTGGGAGAGAAGAGGCGACTTTCAGAATTCCCGTCGAAGAAGAAATATATTTTCAGCTAGTCAAATCAAAATATTGATTTAACCCGCAGATAAGCGATTTTTGGAGGCTCTCGGGTCTATATTTATAGGTGGAAAAAGAGTTAGGGGTCAAAGGCTAGATAACGTGGGACTAAACATATACGCATATGAAATTGAAAAAGATCATGCGCATGGGCCAAGAGTTCGGCCTGGCCGCGCGTACACTACGCGATAGTTCTTTTTTCTAATATTTTATTTTTCGAAAAAACATAAATAATAATAATAATAAAAGTAAACCTTAACGAAAAGTGAAAAAGAAAAATAAGGGTCGGCCTGTCTACTATGCTACGCAAGTGGGCGACAAATAATTATGAGCCGCACGTACATTTTTTTAATATAAACAAAAAGAAAAGTGAACAAAGAAAATAAAAGTAAAATTGTACATCGGCATATTATATATAGAAAATTTCGGAATTTTTTTTCTAAAACATGAACATTTTTATAACGTCAAATAAAATCCACGAAAATTTAAATAAAGCAAAGAATGCTACAGCTATAGTAAAACCCAACAAAAATCATTTTAAAAAACACCAAAATGATTTTAAATTTATTTATCTCCAATTTTCTGATGTAGGGAATCATTTTACCCTATTTTCCATATATTGTACTTTCGGAGAAAAATAATTTGAATAAAACCCAAATAACTCCAAATTGAAAATAATTTCAAAGGGACTTTAAATTTGATTTCTTTTAAACTTCCAACTCATATTTCATATGATTTGAAAAAGTCATTTATCTTCTCTCATGAAAATCATTGAGTTGCTTAAAGTTTTTGAATTGAAAGTATTTCCAAATAAAATTCAAATCTTTTCAAAACCCTTTTTATTTAATTAAATGGAAGAAGTCATATTATCTTCACTCTAGGGTCTTGTGATGAAATGAATTTGAATTCATGGAGATCAGAAAGGAAAATGAAAGTTTTGGGAAAGTCATTTTATTCCCTCTCATTTAACTTTCAAAAGTTCGATTTCACTCAAATTCACTGGCAACCACACCACAATCAAACAAACAATCAAAACTATTTATTTAATATAACATTCCAAAATTTAGAATTTTGGGATGTTACAAACCTCACCCTTAAAGGAATCTAGCCCTCGAGATTCGGAGAAACTAACAAGAATTAGGTTGGGTTAGGGGTCTCCTCAAAATCCATTGATAAATCATGAGAGGGTCTCGGGTGCTACCACCCTTAGAAACATAGTTCTTGTTCCATCAAAACTCATATACTCCATCCTTCTTGTCGATTGTCAAAACCGGCGGATCTCGAGTAGGGGTCCCGAGCTGTGCGTCTAGGCGGATGGTAACAGGAGGCGAGGACACAATGTTTTTACCGAGTTGAGCCCTCTCGATAGAGGTAATACCCTCGTCACCTTGATTAATATTGATGATATGGGTAGTACAAGAGTAGATCTACCACGAGATCAATGAGGCTAAACCCTAGAAGCTAGCCTATGGTATGATTGTTGAGATGTAATGTTGTGTCCCTCGGACTAAAGCCCTCCGGTTTATATAGACAGGGAGGCTAGGGATTACAAGTCGGTTACAATGGTAGGAGATCTACATATCCTTATTGCCAAGCTTGCCTTCCACGCCAAGTAAAGTACCTTCGAGACACGAGCGAGTCTTCAATCTTCTATCTTACGTGATGCAGGAGTCCGCGGATATCGATAGTCGGCTATCAGGACACCCCTAGTCGAGGACTCCCTCGGTAGCCTGAACCGGTCTTCAATGACGATAAGTCCGGCGTGCATAATGTTCGGCATTGCAAAGCGGGTTCCTCCTTGAATAGTCCGGAGAAGATAATGAACACCGGGATAATGTCGGCTCTGCAAAATAATTTCCACATTCCAACGTAGAAAATAAAACATATACACGATCAATCTGGCGACATATTATGCGGCATGACATCACTTGAGCACCAAGCCTATGTTTGAATTCTTGTACCACTTGACGCGTTTAGCGAAGCGGTTTCCTTAACACGTCTGTCAAGCGAGATCGTGTTCCCCTTTTCGGGATTCTCATCAATCGTGCGTGGGTAACCCGACGCGCCATTGATGGTGGCGCTTGGGAGATAGCGAGTTTTACCGGTGGTGAGGGCGCATAGTTTTGTCGCCTATATATAAGGGATAAGGTTTTACCTTCTCACCTCGCCTTCTTCCTCCTTTGCTCATCCATCCGCGAACCCAAGCTCCAGCGCTCAAGCTCGCGCATTCCGCCTCGACCCTTCTCCGAACATGTGCGAGGGGAGGCAAGTGGATGACCTCCACGCCAAGGAGGAGGACATCACCAAGCTTCTGTGACGTCGGATACCTTTCGGAAACATCGCGCATCGGCTGCCGGCGTGGGCGGCTCATTCCGACCCGAGGACCTCACAAGAGGTTGTTTTCCTTCCCCACTTCCTCCAGCGGACTGGGCTTCCGCTCCATCCATTAGTCCGAGGATCATGTTCTCTCGGCCTAGATTTCCACGATCTGGCGCCTAATTTAAATCCTCAACATCTCGGCGTTTATAAATGGGTAATGCGAAACCTTTCTCGCATCGGCCCCACTTGGACTGTGGCTCAAGACCTTCAACGTCAAGCGAAGATCGTGAAGGGACACAAGCGGAATCTTGGGCGCTATGTTGGGCAAGCTGCCCGCGTCCCTTAACTAGAAAGGACCCCGTGGACTCCGTCAAGGGTGGCGATCGGGGTGGTTCTATATCACGAGCGCGAGCCTACATGGCGGCGGCCCCAATTTAGATCTGGAATCCCCGCAGCTCACCTCTGGAAAGAAGGGCTTGCGGTGGGGTGACCGGTGGAAGTGGCGGGACTTGAGCGTACATCAAGAAGCTGGTGAGCAATGGTCTCGGCTCGTCGGCGTAGTCGGTCATGCTCCTCGCGGATTCTCCCATGCCAGAAAGGGCATTTAATCTATGGGAGTTTAATCCGGAACAACACGGGCGTTGGCGGGCTCTTGATACAAAATCTGAAGGGGCACGGAGGATCTTTGTTCAAGGCTGATGCACCGCATCGCGACCGAAGAACCATGATTCAGCTTGCGATCTCCGTCGTGCGGGGTAAGTGATTCGACCCCATTACGGGACACTTGTAGTAATTAGATTGACTCTAGCGAGGTTTTAATCTGCCTCTTCCTTTAACGAGGAATGGATGGAAAGGCCGAGCTGCTTATCAACCGGCTCCCATGCGGAAGAACCGATGAATGCCGTTTAGCAAGGCTGCTGGTCCGGCACGTCGTGGTCTTGGGAGAAAAACCAAGAAGGTGGCGCGGGGACTCAAAAGTTCCCGCAATCAAGCGTCGGCGGCGGCGGCGAGGACTCCTTCCTCGAAGGCGAGGAGGAGGAGAATACTCTCTCCGGAGGAGGAGAGAAGAAAGAAGAGCCTCCCCAATCAGGCGGCGAAGGGTCAGAGGAGAACCATCCCGGACAGTTCGCCAACATCGGTGTTGGCGAGGAAAATGGCCTCGGGGCGGCGTCCGGCAAGATCGTAAATATCCGGATCATTCATAAGCCGTATTATAATATGTCCGCGGTGTCCTTCTAATGCCGCCTTGTTTACGTAGTCCGGCGGGTGGCGACTTTCGACTTCGATGGCGGGTCGTTGGCGCCGTCGGATGTAATTCCATCATTGCCTCTACCCCGCGCCCGAAGGCGGCGGCGGAATCCCATAGGGGGCAGCGCCGGGAGGAGGCTCGGGCGCCGTCGGGCAACCTCCGGACTTTGTGCGGACTCTACTCCGGAACCCGTGGCGGTTCAGTCGTGAGCAGCCCCTCGAAGGAGGGCGGGACCGTGGCGCCGGCGGCCTCCGTCCAACGGAGGCACGGACAACTCTTTGGCGCGCAAAGCGCCTCCATCGAGAAGAACACCGCACTCTCATGAGTGCGGTGATTGAAAGATCCGGCTTCGCCAAGGCGGGCTGGCAGCTTCAACAACCTTCTAACAAGCTTTGAGGTAAGAAGGTTAAAATTAAGTAATATAATACCGCATAGGCGGTAGCCCACGATGCTTAGTCGGTGTTGGAGAAAAGCGGACTAAGGATCTAACAAGATATCTGTGAGGTTGTTAAAAATATGTCGATATGGGTTTGCGAGGCTGCTTTTGTTGACCTCTGCCGCGTTAACGGTGGAGGTCGGTATTGAAGAAGGACCTTGGCGGTCGGAGCAAGAGCTCGGCCATGCCAAGAGGCAGCTCAAGGAGAAAGAAGGTGAATAACACCACTTTAAATGTGCACCTTACGAGAAAAGGGTTTTGGTTGCAAACAAGATAAACAGCGATAATATGTGCAATCGGGGGCCACTAACGAGGTGGCAGCCCTCAAGGATGCCGTGTCGTGGCGAGCATAATCTTGACCACGAAACGGACTGGCGAGAAAAGCAAGCGGGCTGGTGGCGGAAGTTCGGCAAGAGCTCAAGCTCTCATGAAAAAGCATGAGAGTTTGGGCGTGACTCAAAGATCGAGTCGAGCTTGCCTCGTCTCGATGGGCGAGTCCGCCAAGGCCGAGGCCGGAGATCCCATATGGAAATAGAGGACATGAGGAAGATAGCAGCGGGTAAGGCGTTTTCATGCGAGCAAGCATGTTAATGTAAATTACGGATACTTACGGTCGAATCGGAGCTCTCGGGGCATTTGCGGATCTGCGCGTAGTCGTCGATGCCGCTGCGTTCTATCGTGGCGGAGGAGCTCAGCGGAGAAGGTCTTACGGTCTCGATGCTGCTGAGGCCGGCCATCAGTGCCCCAAGCGACCGGTGAAGCGGTGGTCGAACTCCTAAGGTAGTTGAGGAGGCCATGAAGGGCCTCACTATCCGGTGTGGCCGGGCAGGCCCTGCCTAGCCGCTACTACGGCCTAGTCGCGGCGGCTAGTTGATCGTGCCCAAGGCTGGATGTGATCAAGCGATCCGCTTTGCATTGAAGGTGCTCGTCGAGCCCTTGCCGCATAAAGGTGCAATGGGGCAAGCTGGATGCGGAGCTTCTCACGGATCCGCCGCCCGCGAGCGAGGAGCACCGCCGCCGGGCGATATTATAAAGTTGTCTGAAGGAGCCGCGATATTGCGGATGAGTGCCCCATAATGTAATCCTTGAGTGAACTTCATTTGTATGTTTATCACATGCGCGAGAACTTTGTTTATATGCGCTATGAGCAACGCTTTGTTTAATTTAAAATATTACCTACTGTGCAGCCATTTATTAAATCGAGAGATGGCAAGTCGTTGGCTTGACCCCGAACCCACAGTCTTTGGGGTGTTGGTGATAAACTTGAGCACTCTTGTTCCCATCTTTGGGTCCATCTAGGGCGCTCAACCACGACGAACAAAGCGACGGACTTATAATGCTTGAACACTCTCCTTAGCCATAGAATTCTATAATTTTAAATTTAGTGAAGCCCCTGGTATCGGAAGACCAAATCAAGGCGCTATCACGCCTTCGTCGGACATCATCGAACTTCGCTCGGCGGCATGAGCCTTTAAGGACCGAAAGAACCTCTCGAACAGCGACCGGTCTCTCGCCTTATCATGCCCGGTCGGTTTAGCTTTCTCCAGCGAGGCGTTAACCGGCTAAACCAGGCGCAATCGCGATGGTTCTCCTAGTGCTACCTTAGCGGCCAGGCAGGCGTAAGGCACCAAAATATAGGGCGGGCAAACCCAACTATTGACCCAAGACATGATTGAGCTGATTCATATAATGCTATAAGTTGAGGTGCGCACTTACGAAAGTGTTGGACTTAATCACACGTAATATGGGAGCGAAGCCCTGGTGTATTGGCCGTACCAAAGTGTCTGGGTGCAATATGTCATATAATGAACATTTGTAAAGGATAGCATAATTGCCGTGAAAAGGTAATAAACTTACAAAAAGGGAAGTGCTGCGTTATTTATGAAGAAGATGCGCTAATAAAGCGGTGATACAAATAGTCTTGATAAGCAAGGGATTGGACTAAATTAACATGTCCCCTCGAGGGATAAGCTGCAGACTTGGTGTATGTAATTGAATTTAATGCTCGTAATGGAGACCACACGAGTGTTAAATGCAGCCTTCTTTAATCACATTGTTGTATCGTAAGTTGGCAAGTTCGCCGTCGGCGAGGGCTTCTATTTGGTAGAGTCCTGCATATATAAAAAGAGATAAAAAAATAACACCAAGGGGCGCTAGCACGAGCCTGATGTGGTCGCCGCACTCTTTAATCCTTGAGTTTAAGCCCCTCCCTGTGCCCATGGTATCTCCAAAGCGTAATGATGTCTGCAGTGTTATTCTTGTGATCATCTGTGGCGGGTGGGGCTGCATTACTCTGGCGATGCTCGTCGCGCCGGTGGTCTTAGTTAGTGTTGCTCGGGCGCTTTAATCGTCCGGCTTTTAGTTGCGGACTAGAGAGTTGCCGTAGGAGGCTGCTCTGTACTTCCGCGCGAGCCTTGTATGTTCCTCCGTTCGGAGGGCGTTCCGTATTCCCATTGACCGTAAGGACTCCACGAGGGCGGCATCTTGAGCTTTAGGTATGCATAATGCGGCACGCGTTGAATTTTACAAGCGGTGCGTCCGGCGAGGGCATGATAGCCGCTTCTGAGCGGGACTATATCGAAGATTAAATCTTAAGCCGGAAGTATCAGGGGATCCGAAGACCACTTCGATGTGTGAGCACTGTACAATTGGCTTCAACACAGGATGACACCTTTGAAGGTTGTCTTAGTAGGTTTGATCTGGATGGGTCTATGCCCATTTGCGCCTTTGTGTCTGATAAAGCGGGTTCGAGCTGCTGCCGCCGTCCATCGGGACTCTTGTGAGTGAAATCCATCGGCGATTGGGTCTAGGACCAATGCGGCGAATCCGCCATGGCGTATGCTAGTCGGATGGTCTCGTCGATCGAAAGTGATCGGACGGGAGGACCATGGATTGAACTTGAGGCGGTGGCTCCATCGCATAGGCGTCCGTGGTGCGTGCTTCCTCTCCCTCTTGGGTATATGGGTCGCGTAAATCATATTCACCGTCCGCGCTTGCGAAGAAACCCTACATCCTCTGTTGTTCGGTGGCGGGTCTCTTCCTCGTCGTCGCTATTTAGCCTTGTCATTGTGTTCGGCAATTAACGCCAGCCTGCTGAACACCCAACAATCTCTATTGGTGTGATTAGCTGGCTTTTGGGGTGCCATGTATCGGCATGGCGGTCGATATTACATCCAGATTGGGCGGGCGGAGTTGTTCTTTTGAATGGCTTCTTCCGTTGACGGGTTTGGAGCCTCGGAATCCGGCATTGACTGCCGTATCCTCTTTGTAAATCGCCGTTAATGCGGCGTTTGTTTTGATTCGGCGCGACCTGCGTGATTGTCCTTGGAGTCGGGCTGCGGAATTTTTGCGGAGATTATTGCTGCGGGCTAGCCAGCTATCCTCTCCCGCACAAGCGGGTCATTAATGATGTGAGGGCTGCCATGGATTTGGCTTCTCTGCCCAGTGCGGGCTAGCCATTCGTCCCGGATGTTGTGTTTGAAGGCTGCGAGGCCTCCCCATCCGGACGGTCGGCGATTTGATTTTCTTCGTCAAGAACGCGTCGAAGCTATCGGCGATTCGTCAGCTGCTGGATAATATGGCTTAGGTCATGGCGTCGGTGGTGCTGCGTATGTACCTTGGAAGTTATCAAGGAGCGGCCTCGAGTCTTCCCAACACCAATCGACTCTGCGGGCGCGCTGTTAAGCCGATGCCGAGCTGGTCCTTTAAGCAAGCGGGAGATATTTGATGGCTTGCGAGATCGTCGCGCGGGCCATATGGATGTGGAGAAGATAATCTTGATCCACACCGCGGTCTGTTGTACCATCGTAAGATTCGATGTTCACGGGTTTGAACCCTTGAGGATCTGGTGATCCATTACTTCATCGATGAAGCATAGCGGGTGTGCGGCACCTGTATTGAACAATATCGCGGCGCAGCTCGGCGCTATCTGTTGTGTTCGGCTCGGCGGTGTTATATCGGTGTGGCGGTATTAAATCGTGGATCGTAGGCGCATACGTGATCCATAGATGGATCTGGATTGCCTTGCTTTGTCCTCAAGATGTCTATAAGTCGGTAGCGTTCCTTTTAACCCGTACTCTGGATCGATGTCGAGTGCGGTCTTGGTGGGGCCTTGAATGCTTCTCTGTCGCGACAGCGGGGCGGTCGATCGACCATGTCGTCTTGTTGGTGATGAAGGTATGTATGCTTCCTCCTCTAATCGGGGAGCAGCTTGCGTCTTAGGTAACTTTTGGAGGGAGTTCGAGTTTATACTCTTGACGCGAGGACCTCGGTCCATCAATCGGCTAGCAGATCTTGATCACCTTGAAGCTGTTGCTGCTTTTCTTTAGGCTATTGCCGTGGCTATGAACTGCGCTGAAGCGCTCTTTTCGGCCAGGATCCTCGGGTATGGCCGAATTCGTCATTGTTGAGGCTCGCCGTCTTCGGAGGAGGCATATAGTTATCGTCCTCAACCCCTTAAATCGCCGCCCTATCGTGAGGGCTTGCCTGCGTCCTCTGCTGAGTCTTGCGGGGAGGGATCGTCTTCGGCACTCTCGAGTATTATTGTCTCCGTGCGGATTCTCCATTCTTGTTGTGGCGGGATTTAGGCGGCGCCGGCTGATGCGGCGTTTGGCTGCTTCTTCAAAGAATCTTCCTCGCTGCTTTTTCGCCATCCCTTCTTTGGGTATCCACCATGTAGGCGTCGTATGTGAGGTGGCCTTCCGGTGTCCGTGGTATTGGGTCTGATCGTCTCGGCATCATCATCCATAAGCGTCGATGTCCTCGGTCGTATTCTAGCATGTCGGTTAGATCCTCGGCGATGGCTACAAAGTGGGTGGTGGGTGGGCTCGAATTTCTTTGTCGTCAGAACTCAACCGTCTGGCCATAGTCGGCCAGGATTCTCTGATAGCGAGAGATGCTTGAAGAATTCAAGATGTCGCCAAAAGCGAGTGTTGAAAGATGTCAGGCGGTGAATTCCATAACGGCGTAATCGGCTTAATTGGCGAGGCGTGGGAGGCTCGGTCGGCGAGTCGGCGCCTCGGGATCATGAGTTTCGCAAAGGACAAAATTGGTATTGGCTCCATCGCCGTGGATGTTGAAGCCCGGTGGCGTCTATCCACCGGCCCTCGTCATGGGCAATCGGCTCGGGCAAGTAGCAGGCGGTTTAAGTGCAACCACCAAAGCCTTGTCCGGCAGCGAGCTAGATCGTGTCCGTCGTCGCGGTCTTGGCAGCGCAACTGTGGCTCGAGTCCGTCGAAGATCAAGTGTCCGTGGTCATCGGCCGTGAAGTTTAGGCTTCGAATCGACTGACGGCCGGGCGTAGCTTCGATCTGCTCGGATGGCCAAGAGAATTGGCCCGCGGTACAAAACCGCTGAATACAAAGATCTGTCCGGGAGAAAAGTCTCACCACGGACAGCGCTAGAAGTTGAAGATGCCATCGAGCCTATCGGCTGACGACGGAGGAACTCGAATGAAAGCACCAATGTCGGTGTCAAAACCGGCGGATCTCGGGTAGGGGTCCCGGCGTGCGTCTAGGCGGATGGTAACGGAGGCGAGGGACACAATGTTTTTACCGAGTTCGGGCCCTCTCGATGGAGGTAATACCCTCGTCTGCTTGATTAATATTGATGATATGGGTAGTACAGAGTAGATCTACCACGAGATCAATGAGGCTAAACCTAGAAGCTAGCCTATGGTATGATTGTTGAGATGTAATGTTGTGTCCTACGGACTAAAGCCCTCTGGTTTATATAGACACGGAGGCTAGGGTTACCTGAGTCGGTTACAATGGTAGGAGATCTACATATCCGTATTGCCAAGCTTGCCTTCCACGCCAAGTAAAGTACCTTGGGACACGAGCGGAGTCTTCAATCTTCTATCTTCGTGATGCAGGAGTCGGTGGATATCGATAGTCCGGCTATCCGGACACCCCCTAGTCCAGGACTCCCTCACTTACTGTTGACAGTGTCGATCTTCTCAGATCTTCAGGATAATTCCTTCTCTGGGCTCTTCCGATAGTGGCATAACCTTTTTCCTCAATTCTTTTGTCCTTTTATCTTGGTAAGGTTCTTCCGAGACTGGGTCTTCTTAGCTATCAGTGCAGGCGTAATACTAAACAACTATCAATATCTCATAGTAATTGGCGATTTATGGTTTCTCCTGCAGGAAATGGGTCTGGGCTTCTTTCTCACCGTATGACCTACGATTGGCAACAACTGCCTTGTACAAGGGAAAATTGTCATACCATTCTAAGGCTTTAAACAAGGTTTTGATCGTCGTCGCTCTACTATGGGTAAGTCACTCAGATTTACCATCCCATATAACAGAGGCAAATAATAAGAGTAAGTCGGCATGTTGATCAAACCATCCCGCACCCAAATCATTACCTTGTATATGGTTTAGCGAATCTCGCATTCTAACACTCAGTCATCCTCACAAGCATTGCAGAATTTCTCTTGCCGATGAACCAAGTTCGGATAAATCCATTGATTCTGCAAGCCAAACAAAATATCTATCGTTTCTTCACAACTCTCAGGTTTTGCGTTATTCCTATAAGATCATCTGTTGATAACGTCGTAACTTCCTCCAGGGTTTTTCCTTCAGCAAGAGTGTGCTTGCTTCTTGGCAGGTCCTAGGGCCTGTGGGTTATGGCCCATCTCATCACATTTATAGCTTGAACTCATCCGGGAGTTACAATTGCTCCATATTAAGAACATTATACCTCCTTTATATCAAATAGTACTTCATCTGTTCATATTCTCGGGGTATTCCCACTTCTTGAGATAAAACTCGTACTTATTTTGTCTGTAGTCCACTTCGTGGAATATCATTATCTTTTCCAGGGGTCAAGGCCCTCATAGGGTACTACCACCCTTGAAATGCACAGACTCATCCATAGACCATATTTCTCATATCCACGAAAATGGTCAAAATCTTTCTTCCTAGAGTAACAAGTCGTAAAATTTCTCGTATGAAATCATGACACAGGAACTTTATTGATTTCATGAATTTATTGCATTCTTTTGCATTTCCATTACACGCCTCAAGTCAACACCTCCATATAAAAGAATTGTTCCCACTACTACGACTATATTCCTCAAAGACTCAACTATTTAACACAAGCCTATTTCTCTTGCGGACAATATCTGGCAAAGCACCCTGCTTCATTATAGCAGAAACCTATTACTTCTGTCAAGTCTCGTGGTTTCCTTGTGATTACATAGCCTCCTTGGGTCCTCGGCTTCCTTTTGGGCAATCACTGAAGTAGTGTCCTGAATCTTTGCACCTGAAACATGTGATATGACTCAGGTCCTTCTTTGTAGAAATTGGGTTGTTCCTGGAATCCATTCTATTTCTCTTCCTGGACTTTTCCATGCCAATTAGGGCTTCTATTTCTTGTGGGTCATACTCTACTTCCACTGTCAGGAATGATACTAGATCCCCATTCAGACAATTCTGGGAGATGTGTCCTTCTTCTCCACATGAATAGCATGACTTGGTGCAGGGTTTAATTGGGTCTTATTTGGGTGTGTCCTCCACCTCTTCCTTCATCATAGGTTCTTCTAAAATTTGCACGAGGGCTCCTTTCATTGCTTCCTTCTTCAGCTGGATGGTTATTTGAACCATGGAGTAAATGTGACACTGAGCAGGGTAGTGGGTAGTCCCTAAACACAAGAAACAGGTAATCTGCCTAGTTGGGCATTCTTTAGTTGGGTGACTTTCTTCACAATGAGGAGCAGGTGTAGGGGATCTATTGTAGTCTTTTCGATAAGTAAGAGTGTCAAACCCAATGAGGAGCAGAAGGAAATGACAAGCGATTTTCAGTAAGGTATTCTTTGCAAGCACTGAAATTATCGGTCACAGATAGTTTTGTGATAAGGTAATTCGTAATGGGTAACAAGTAACAAAAGTAAATAAGGTGCAACAAGGTGGCCCAATCCTTTTTGTAGCAAAGGACAAGCCTGGAAAAATTCTTATATGAAGGAAAACGCTCCCGAGGACACATGGGAATTATTGTCAAGCTAGTTTTCATCACGCTCATATGATTCGCGTTCATTACTTTGATAATCTGATATGTGGGTGGACCCGGTGCTTGGTGCTGCCCTTCCTTGGACAAGCATCCACTTATGATTAACTACTCTATAAGCATCCGCAACTACGAAAGAAGAATTAAGGTAAACCTAACCATAGCATGAAACATATGGATCCAAATCAGCCCCTTACGAAGTAACACATAAACTAGGGTTTAAGCTTCTGTCACTCTAGCAACCCATTATCAACTTATTACTTCCCAGTGCCTTCCCCTAGGCCCAAATAATGGTGAAGTGTCATGTAGTCCACGTTCACATGACACCACTAGAGGAAAGACAACATACATCTTATCAAAATATCAAACGAATACCAAATTCACATGACTACTTATAGCAAGACTTCTCCCATGTCCTCAGGAACAAACGTAACTACTCACAAATCATATTCATGTTCATGATCAGAGGGGTATTAATGTGCATATAGGATCTCAGCAGATGATCTTCCACGAATAAACCAACTAGCATCAACTACAAGGAGTAATCAACACTACTAGCAACCCTGCGTACCAATCGGAGGCTTTGAGACAAAGATCGGATACAAGAGATGAACTAGGGTTTGAGAGGAGATGGTCTTTGGTGAAGATGTTGATGGAGATTGACCCCTCGATGAGAGGATCGATGGTCATTCACGATGGTGAAGATTTCCCCCTCCGGAGAATGTTTCCCGACAAAATAGCTCCGCGGAATGGTTGGAATCTAGGGTTGTATTTGGCCGGACTGGCCGGATTCCCCTTCCCATACCACGGATGGCTTGAACAGCCTTTCCAAGAATATATTAGGTGGGACGGGGTCACGTTTAGCGCCGATGCGGGCAAGGACATCCGCCGCTTGATTGTTTTCTCTGGCCACATGGTGGAATTGAGCCCCTCAAATCGGTGACATTTTGAGGGCGGCATTACGATGAGGCTGCCATTTTGGATCCTTGGCATCAAAATCTCCGTTTATTTGTGATATTGCGAGGTTGAGTCTCCGCGCACTTGTGGCGTTGAATGCCCATAGAGCGCCATCGAAGACCATGCAGTGAGCCTCGTATTGGCTGCGTTGTTGGAGTCTGTGTATAATATTTAGATGCGTATTGGACCGTGTCTACGATGGGGATGTCGGGACTACACCGCTCTATCTGACCAACATTTTAGAGCCATCGAAGTGCATGATCCAATTGGAGTATGCGCCGTACTCTTTAGGGAGTTTGGCTTCTGTCCATTCGGCGACGAAGTCAGCCAATACTTGCAACTTAATGGCCCGCCATGGTTTGTATGTTATGTCGAACGGAAGGAGCTCGATAGCCCATTTATCAATCCGTCCCGTGGCGTCGCAGTTGTTTATTATGTCGGTGAGTGGTACTTCAGAGGCCACCGTAATCGAACACTCTTGAAAGTAGTGTCGTAGCTTCCGAGATGCCATGAAGACCGCGTATGCTATCTTTTGATAGTGTGGGTATTGGTATTTTCATGGAGTGAGGACAGTGGACACGTAATATACCGGCTTTTGGAGCGGGAACTTGTATCATCGCTTCTCGTTCGACGGCGAGCCTGCGCTTACAACTGATGTGTTGCAGCTATGTACAATAGCATAGGTTAGCGATGTTATACGCAGTCGGGACTGGATTGCTGTCCAATAGGGTCTTTATTTCATCGATCCGACCGCGGCGCATCCGTCCACTCGAAGTGTTGGTGCGTCGAAGAAAGCGATAAAGAGGTAGTGCCCTTTCTCCTAATCGGAGATAAAGCGGCTTTGGGCATACGCATCCGTTAGTTTCTAGATATGCTTGAGGTGCATTGGGATAGCCAAGCTGCGTGAGCTTGGATTTTCGCGGTTTGCTTGATTCCTCTATTGGAAGCGATAAAGCGAGCAACTTCGGAGAATGCGCTTGGCACACTTTTTCGGGTTGAGCTTGATGTCGTATGTTGGAGGTTGTCGAGCGTGAGTCTCAAGTCATCTATTAAAGTTCGGCGTGTCTTGTTTTTATGACCAAGTCGTCCATGTATGCCTCCTTTGTTTTGCTGATTTGCTTCTCCGGGCATATACGAATCATCGTTGATAGGTTGCGCCGACATTTTTAGCCGAAAGGCATAGTGTTGAAGCGAAGGGACCATATGGGCGTTATGAAGGTCGTTGCGGCTTGGTCGGACTCCGCCATCTTTATTTGATGGTGTCCGGAGTATGCGTCGAGGAAACATAGTGAGTCGTGTCCTGCGGTGGCGTCGATGATTTGGTCGATCACGAGGAGGATGGGATCCTTGGGGCAAGCCTTATTGAGGTCTTTGAAATTGACACATAGGCGCCATGATTTGTCCTTCTTTGGTACCATTACTAGATTTGCCAGCCAATCCGGATGCTTTATATCTCTGATGAATCCGGCCTCAAGTAGCTTGGCTAGATCTTCTCCCATGGCTTGCCGTTTAGGCTACGAGAAGCGCCTAAGAGTGCATTTGGTAGCTTGTATCCTTCGATATATTGAGGCTGTGTTCAGCCACTGCATGGGATGCCGGCGATCCCGAAGGATGCCGGCGAAAATGTCCCAATTCTCGCGTAGAAAGTCTCTGGCCTTGTCGTCCATTCTTGAGGCTCAAGCGTGTCCCGATGGAAGTTGTCTTTGTGTTGTTGATGTCTACTACACAACCTTCTTCTTATGAGCGTTGTTGGGCTGCAAGTGCACAGGTTTGTAGGACGATAGCAAATTTCCCTCAAGTGGATGACCTAAGATTTATCAATGCATGGGGCGTGGGATGAAGATGGTCTCTCTCAAACAACCTGCAACCAAATAACAAAAAGTCTCTTGTGTCCCCAACACACCCAATACAATGGTAAATTGTATAGGTGCACTAGTTAAACGAAGAGATGGAGATACAAGTGCAATATAGATAGTAGATATATGTTTTGTAATCTGAAAATATAAAAACAGCAAGGTAACTAATGATAAAAGTGGCGTAAGCGGTATTGCAATGATAGGAAACAAGGCCTAGGGTTCATACTTTCACTAGTGCAAGTTCTCTCAACAATAATAACATAGATAGATAATATGACAAGCCCTCAACATGCAACAAAGAGTCACTCTGAAGCCACTAATAGCGGAGAACAAGCGTAGAGATTATGGTAGGTGCTGAAACCACCTCCAAGTTATTCTTTCGGATCGATCTATAAAGAGTTTGTACTAGAATAAGCTGTTGGGAGCGTTGCGAGAAAATTAAAAATTTTCCTACGGCTTCACCAAGATCCATATATGAGTTCATCTAAGCAGCGAGTAATGGAAGAGATTGCATCTACATACCACTTGTAGATCGCGTGCGGAAGCTTGCAAGGTGATGATGGAGTCGTACTCGAGCGTGATTCAGATCACCGATGCCAAGTCTGAGCGGACAGCACCTCCGCGTTCAACACCGCGTGCGGAGGACGGCGTCTCCTCCTTCTTGATCCAGCAAGGGAAGGAGAGGTTGAGGAAGACACTCCACCGGCCTGCGGCGTGATGATGGTGGAGAAGCGATACTCCGGCGGGGCCGCCGAGCTCTTACGGAGGAGGAGATGTGTTGGGGAGGAGGGCTGCGCCTTGGGAGTTGGTGCAGCAGCCCCTTCCTCCCCCTTTATATAGGCCCCACAGAAGTGGCGGCCTGAGATCAATCTCGAGGCGGACACAAGGGTGGAGTGCCCCCCAAGCCAGGTGGGGCGCCCCCCCACCCCTAGGGTTTCAACCCTAGGCGCAGGGGGTGGGCCTAGGGGGGTGCACCAGCCCCTTGTGGGCTGGTTCCCTTCCCCCTTTAGCCCATGGGGCCCTCCGGGATAGGTGGCCCCACCCGGTGGACCCCCCGGGACCCTTCCGGTGGTCCCGGTACTTTACCGGAAACCCCCGAAACTTTCCCGATGGCCAAAACACCACTTCCTATATATTATTCTTTACCTCCGGACCCTTAGGAACTCCTCGTGACGTCAGGGATCTCATCAGGGACTCGAACAACATTCGGTAGTCACATACTTGACTTCCTACTAACCCTAAGCGTCACCGAACCTTAAGTGTGTAGACCCTACGGGTTCGGAGACCTTGAACATGACCGAGGCGACTCTTGGGCAATAATCAACAGCGAGTGCGGATACCCATGTTGGCTCCCACATGCTACTCAATGATTTCATCGGTTGAACCACGATGCGAGATTGATCAAACCACATATACAATTCCCTTTGTCAATCGATGCGTTACTTGCGAGACTCTTGTTCGGTCTCGTTACCGGCAAATCACTTTACTCGTCCGTAATGCATGATCCGTGGCCAACACCTTGGTCACCTTGAGCTCATTATGATGATGCATTACCGAGTGGGCGAAGATACCTCTCCGTCATACGGAGTGACAAATCGATCTCGATCCGTGTCAACCGCGAGATACTTTCGGAGATACTGTAATGCCTTTATAGTCACCCGATTCACGTTGTGACGTTTGATACACCAAGAGCACTCCTACGGTAACGGGAGTTACGATCTCATGGTGAAGGAATAGATACTTGACATTGGCAAAGCTTCTAGCAAGCGAACTATCGATCTTTTATGCTATGCTTATGATTGGGTCTTGTCCATCACATCATTCTCCTAATGATGTGATCCGTTATCAACGACATCCTATGTCCATAGTCGAAACCATGACTATCTATTGATCTGTGAGCTAGTCGACTAGAGGCTCACTAGGGACATTTGTGGTCTAAGTGTTCACCGTGTATTATGATTTCCGGATAATACGGTTATAGCATGAACAAAGACAATTATCATGAACATTGAAATATAATAATACTTTTATTATTGCCTCTAGGGCATATTTCCAACATCTCCCACTTGCACTAGAGTCACCAATCTAGTTACATTGTGATGAATCGAACACCCATAGAGTTACGGTGTTGATCATGTTTTGCCTGCGAGAGAGGTTTAGTCAGCGGATCTGCGACATTGAGATCCGTGTGTACTTTGCAAATCTCTATGTCTCCATCTTGAACATTTTCACGGATGGAGTTGAAGCGGCAACTTGATGTGCTGGTCTTCTTGTGAAACACAGGCTCCTTGGCAAGGCAATAGCTCGGTGTTGTCACGGAAGAGTTTGATCGACCCGATGCATTGGGTATGACTCCTAGGTCGGTGATGAACTCCTTCACCCAAATCGCTTCATCGCTGCCTCGAGGCTGCCATGTACTCCGCTTCACATGTAGATCCATACGGCGCTCTGCTTGCGGCTGCACCAGCTTCTTGCTCCACCATTCAACATATACCGTATCCGGTTTGCGACTTAGAGTCATCGGATCTGAGTCGAAGCTAAGCGTCGGCGTAACCCTTCTGACGAGCTCTTCGTCTCCTCCATAAGCGAAACATGTCCTTTGTCCTTTTCGGTGCCGGGATATTCTTGACCGCTGTCCGGTGTTCCTTGCGGGATTACTTTGGTATCTTGCAGCCAAACTTACGGCAAGGTTTACATCAGTGCAGTACACGGCATGGCATACATAATAGATCCTATGGCTGAAGCATAGGGATGACACTCATCTCTTCTTTATCTTTTGCGTGGTGGGTGGTGAGCCAAGCTCAATCTCACACCTTGTAACATAGGCAAGAACCCTTCTTGGGCTGATCCATTTGAACCTCTTCAAAATCTTATCAAGGTATGTGCTTTGTGAAAGACCTATGAGGCGTCTCGATCTATCTCTATAGATCTTGATGCCTAATATATAACAACTTCTCAAGGTCCTTCATTGAAAAACACTTGTTCAAGTAGGCCTTAATGCTGTCGAAGTTTTGTATCATTTCCCATCAAGAGTATGTCATCTACATATAATAGGAGAAATGCTACGGAGCTCCCACTCACTTTCTTGTATGAGGCTTCTCCATAAGTGCATAAACTAAGCGCTTTGATCATCTCATCAAGCGAATGTTCTAACTCGAGATGCTTGCACCAGTCCATAAATGGATCGTTGGAGCTTGCATACTTTATTAGTATACGAGGATCGACAAAACCTTACGGCTGCATCATATCAGCTCTTCCTTAAGATGTCCGTTAAGGAATGCCGTTTTGGCGTCCATCGCCATATCTCATAATCATAGTATCGGCAATTGCTAACATGATTGGACGGACTTAAGCCGCTACGGGAGAGAATGTCTCGTCGTAGTCAATCCCTTGAACTTGTCGATAACCCTTAGCGACAAGTCGAGCTATAGATGGTGACATTACCATCGCGTCCGTCTTCTTCTTAAAATCCATTTGTTTTCTATCGCTCGCCGATCATCGAACAAATCCGTCAAAGTCCATACTTTGTTTTCATACATGGATTCTATCTCGGTTTCATGGCTCCAAGCCATTTGTTGGAATCCGGGCCGCCATTCTTCTTCATAGTTCGAAGGTTCATTGTTATCTAGCAACATGATTTCCATGACAGGGTTGCCGTACCACTCAGTGCGGAGCGTGTCCTTGTGGACCTTGAAGTTCGATAGTAACTTGGTCGAAGTACCTTGATCTTCATCAATGATTTCCTCTTGATTGGTGTGGGCATCACGAGAGCGGTTTCTGCGCTGCACCACTTTCCCGTTCGAGAGGTAGTACTTCATCGAGTTCTACTTTCCTCCACTTACTTCTTCGAGAGAAACTCTTTCTCGAAAGCATCCGTTCTTAGCAACAAAGACCTTGCCTTGGATCTTAAGTAGAAGGTATACCGAGCAGTTTCCTTAGGGTATCCTATGAATCGCATTTTCGACTTGGCTTGAGCTTTTCGGGTTGAAGTTTCTTGACATAAACAACGCATCCCCAAACTTTTAGAAAGCGACAGCTTAGGTTTCTTCCCAAACCATAATTCATACGGTGTCGTCTCAGCAGTTTAGGCGGTGCCCTATTTAAAGCGAATGTAGCTGTCTCTAGGCGTATCCCCAAAATGATAGCGGTAAATCGGTAAGAGACATCATAGACGCACCATATCCAATAGAGTGCGATTCTGACGTTCGGACACACCGTTTATTTGAGGTGTTCGAGCGGCGTGAGTTGTGAAACGATTCCACATTTTCTTAAGTGTGTACCAAATTCGTGACTTAAGTATTCTCCCCACGATCGATCGTAGGAACTTTATCTTTCGGTCACGTTGATTCTCTACCTCACTCTGAAATTCCTTGAACTTTTCAAAGGTCTCGGACTTGTGTTTCATTAAGTAGACATACCCATATCTACTCAAGTCATCGGTGAGAGTGAGAACATACGATACCCTCCATGAGCCTCAACGCTCATTGGACCGCACACATCGGTATGTATGATTTCCAACAAGTTGGTTGCTCGCTCCATTGTTAGGAGAATGGAGTCTTGGTCATCTTGCCTAAGAGGCAAGGTTAGCATGTCAAGCGATTCATAATCAAGAGACTCTAAAGTCCATCGGCATGGAGCTTCTTCATGCGCTTGACACCAATGTGACCAAGGCGGCGATGCCACAAGTATGTGGGACTATCGTTATCAACTTTACATCTTTTGCATCCACACTATGAACATGTGTAATATTACGCTCGAGATTCATTAGAATAAACCATTGACCATGGACATGACCATAAAACATATCTCTCATATAAATCGAACAACCATTATTCTCAGACTTAAATGAGTAGCCATCTCATATTAAGCGAGATCCGGATACAATGTTCATGCTCAAACATGGCACTAAATAACAATTATTGAGGTTTAAAACTAATCCGTAGGTAAATGTAGAGCAGCGTGCGTGCGGCGATCACATCGACCTGGAACCATTCGGCGCGCCGTCACCTCGTCGCCGCCGATCTCCGTTTATTCCGCAGCTCCTGCTGTGAGTTACAAATATGAGCAGCGACACGGTATCAAATACCGGGAGTTACAGCAATCTTGGTAAGGTACACATCAATTACATGTATATCAAATATACCTTTGGTGTTGCGGCCTTCTTATCCGCTAAGTATTTGGGGCAGTTTCGCTTCGGTGCCCTTCCCTTGCAATAAAAGCACTTTCGGTCTCGGGCTTGGGTCCATTCTTTGACTTCTTCCCGCAGCAGGCTTGCGGAGGCGGCAACATCTTTGCCATCCTTCTTGAAGTTCTTCTTACCCTTGCCCTTCTTGAACTTAGTGGTCTTATTGACCATCAACACTTGATGTTCTTTCTTGATTTCAGCCTCTGCTGACTTGACGTGAGAACACTTGAGAATGGTCTTTACCATCCCTGCATGTTATAGTTCATCACAAAGCTCTTGTAGCTTGGTGGGGCTGATTGGAGGATTCTGTCGATGACCGCCTCATCGGGAGGTTAATGTTAATTTGGGTCATCTGGTTGTGCAACCGGACATCTTGAGGATGTGCTCCTTGTGAAGCTGTTCTCCTCCATCTTACAAGCTGTAGAACTTGTCGGAACATCATATCTCTCGACCGGGCATGAGCTTGGAAAACTAGTTTCAGCTCTTGAACATCTCATATGCTCGATGGTGCTCAAAAGCGCTTTTGGAGCCCGGTTCTAAGCTGTAAAGCATGCCGTCTTGAGCGAGGAGTAATCATCGGCACGAGTTTGCCAAGCGTTCATAACGTCTTGGTTCTGCAGACGGGGGGCGGCACCTAGCGGTCCTTCTAGGACATATTGCTTCTGGCAGCTATGAGGATGATCCTCGGGTTCGGACCCGATCCGTATAGTTCTTTGCCATCATCTTTCAGACTTGGTTTTCTCTAGGGCAGCGTTGAAGTTCATGTTGACATTAGCGTTGGCCATTGATCTACAAGACATAATTGCAAGGTTTTAGACTAAGTTCATGATAATAAAGTTCTAATCAAATTATGAACTCCCACTTAGATTAGACATCCCTCTAGTCATCTAAGTGTTACGATCGAGTCGACTAGCCGTGTCCGATCATCCGTGAGACGGACTAGTCATCGTCGGTGAACATCTTCATGTTGATCGTATCTTCCATCGACTCGTGTTCGACCTTCGGTCTCCGTGTTCGAGGCCATATGCGCACATGCTAGGCTCGTCAAGTTAACCCTAAGTGTTTTCGTTGTGTAAAAGCTGTCTTACACTGTTGTATGTGAGCGTAAGGATCCATCACACCCGATCATCACGTGGTGCTTAGAAGCGACGAAATGTAGCAGCGGTGCAGATTAGGGAGAACACTTCTTGAAATTTTGTAAGGATCACCTTATTTACTACCGTCGTCCTAAGTAAACAAGATGCATAAACATAATAAACATCACATGCAATTATATAGTTGTGACATGATATGGCCAATATCATCAAGCTCCATTGATCTCCATCTTGGGGCTCCATGATCATCTTGTCACCGGCTTGACACCATGATCTCCATCATCATGATCTCCATCATCGTGTCTTCATGAAGTTGTCACGCCAGCGACTACTTCTACTTCTATGACTACAGCGTTTAGTAATGAAGTAAAGTAGTTTACATGGCGTTCTTCAATGACCGCATGGTCATACTAAAAAATAAAGACAACTCCTATGGCTCCTGCGGTTGTCATACTCATCGACATGCAAGTCGTGAATCCTATTACAAGAACATGATCTCATACATCACAATTCATCATTCATCACAACTTACGGCCATATCACATCACATGATCAATCGCTGCAAAAACAAGTTAGGCGTCCTCTAGTTGTTGTTGCATCTTTTACGTGGCTGCGATTGGGTTCTAGCAAAACGTTTTCTTACCTCGAATCACCACAGCGTGATTTTGTAAACTTCTATTTACCCTTCATAAGGGCCTTGTTCATCGAATCCGCTCCAACTAAAGTGGGAGGCGAGACACCCTTGACCACCTTATGCAACTAGTGCATGTCGATCGGTGGAACCGGTCTCACGTAAGCGTGCGTGTAAGGTTGGTCGGGCGCTTCATCCCACAATACCGTTGAGCAAGAAAAGACTAGTAGAGGCAAGTAAGATGACAAGATCAGCGCCCACAACAAATTGTGTTCTACTCGTGCATTAGAGAACTACGCATAGACCTAGCTCATGATGCCCTTTGTTGGGGAGCGTTGCGAGAAAATTAAAATTTTTCCTATGGCTTCACCAAGATCCATCTATGAGTTCATCTAAGAAGCGAGTAATGGAAGAGATTGCATCTACATACCACTTGTAGATCGCGTGTGGAAGCTTGCAAGGTGATGATGGAGTCGTACTCGAGCGTGATTCGGATCACCGATGCCAAGTCTTTGAGCGGACAGCACCTCGCGTTCACACACGTGCGGAGACGACGGCGTCTCCTCCTTCTTGATCCAGCAAGGGAAGGAGAGGTTGAGAAGACAGCTCCACCGGCAGCAGCGGCATGGTGATGGTGGAAGCGATACTCAAGCGAGGGCTTGCCCGAGCTCTTACGGAGGAGGAGATGTGTTGGGGAGGGAGGGCTGCGCCTTGGGAGTTGGTACAGCAGCCCCTTCCTCCCCCCTTATATAGGCCCCAGAGTGGCGGCCCTGAGATCAATCTCCGGGCGTGACCAGGGGTGGAGTGCCCAAGCCGGGTGGGCGCCCCCGCTAGGGTTTCAACCCTAGGCGCGGGGTGGGCCTGAGGCGCACCAGCCCCTTGTGGGCTGGTTCCTTCCCCTTTAGCCCATGGGGCCCTCAGGATAGGTGGCCCCACCGGTGGACCCAGGACCCTTCAGGTGGTCGGTGCTTCTGAAACCCGAAACTTTCCCGATGGCCAAAACACCACTTCCTATATTATTCTTTACCTCCGGACCCTTAG